>JAJOOO010001853.1:0-27088 GCA_029582685.1 Solanum piurae
AAAAACTACACATTTCAATTCTTCCATAGTTGGTATAGCTTGAAGAATATTGTTTTGAATCATTCTAGGAATGCAATTCAGAGCCTCTTCATGAATAAACTTCTCCTCACCAGTAAAGATATTCTGAAAATAATCATTGGCAGCTTTAGCAATATCTTCCTCACCCTGAAGTCTGAACCCAATCACCTTGATCATTTTGAATCTTATGGATGTGAAGCTTCCTTCTCCTGCCTCTTATCAAAGCGTGAAAATAAGCAGAGTTCATATCTCCTCCTTGAACCGTTGTAATTGAGTTTTCTGCTTGAGGATAGATTCCTCCATCTTGAGAATTCTGATATATTCAGCATTAATTGCATGAAGAGAAGTTTTGGATTCTTCAGTGTTCCTGGAAATATGCTCTTGTTCAACAATTTTAACCTTTTCCTCATAATCTTTGACATTAGCATGAATATCACCAAATTCCTTCTCGACAGTTACTAGGGGTTGCTGAAAGTCTTTTTATTTTTTGGTGGAAGAGCCACATAGGATTTCCCTCCATCTCTCTATTCCAGCACTCACAATATCCAGGGATGAGTGATGATCAGCCCAGCAATTTAGGAACTTAAAGTATCTGATGGGACAGTGATCAGATCCTACAGAGGGTAGATGATTGATAGATGTGTGGGGCATGATCTCCAACCATTTGTCATTCACCATAGCTCTGTTCAAACTATTCCAAATTCTGAAATTAATGCCTCTTTGATTGGACCAAGTGAATTTTTGTCCATTAGAGCCAAGGTTCATAAGCCCACAAGCTTCAATTACTCCAATGAATTCAAAACTTTTGCTCATATGATAGGGTAATTGTCATGACCCAGGGGTACCCCCTAGATACAAAAGTAGAAGTCTATTACACTTTGTCTCAAAACCATCTAAAACATGAATATCTTAGGACACAACCCACACAACAATGTTCAAAACATAAAATGAAAGATCATAAGGAAATGGTTGATATATCCTCGAATGCTATGAGGACTCACCAATCTTCAAGTCTTGCCTCTACTAAGATCCTAGCCACGGGGATGAGAGTCGAGATCGCCGGACCCTACATTTGGATAAGAAATGTAGGCAAGAGTATGCGTTAGTACAAACATGTACTAAATATGATATCTTGCAAAAACATCAATGTAAGCATAAGAGTTAAACAACATAAGTCATAAACCATGATCAACACAAGTGAATCTCATCTTAAAACATACCTTGTTTCATTATAACTATGCTAACTTGATGTGAGAAGTAGTCAATTCTTAGTTGTTCTCATTATCCATGGAAGGAACGTCATCTTGCCGATCCAAGCTACTATGGAAAGGTATCATCTCCTTACCAATCCAAGCTACCATGAAAATGTATCATCTCCTTACCAATTCAAGCTACCATGAAGGGGTATCATCTCCTTACCACTTCAAGCTACCATGAAGAGAAATCTCATTACCAATTCAAGCTACCATGAAAAGGTATCATCTCCTTACCAATTCAAACTACCATGAAGGGGTATCATCTCCTTACCACTTCAAGCTACCATGAAGAGGGATCATATCCTTACCTCTTCAAGCTACCATGAAGAGGAATCTCATTATCAATTCAAGCTATCCATGGAGGTATCACATTACCAATCCAAGCTATCCATGAAAAGGTATCATATTACCAATCCCAGGTCTTATTACCATAACTCATAAGTTCTTAGATTCATTTTAGGTGAGCAAGTCTTTCAACCTAGAATCATTCAATATGAGAAAACTATTTACATTCATACATAAACAATTTATATGGGAACTATCCCTTCCACAACATTTACATCTAAATCATCAATTCATAATAAAAGCTTTACTTTCAAAGCCCTACATCTTATACTCATCATATATGCCTAAATCTCAAGACAATTCTAATAAAAAATCATAATATATGCTTCAATCTCAAAGAATTCTTAATGTATCTCATCAATCCTATAAGAATACATCTAAACCCACAAATTCTCCTTTCATGACATAAAACCCATTTGCATCAATTTCATTTTTCTAGACATGGGTTATGCATGGGTACATGTAAATTCATCCTAAAAACATGTAATCCTATCAATTCAATCATAAACAATCATAATCCACTGAATTGGATCAAAACCCACAACATTAGAAGAAAACTCTAACTCAAATTGGGGAATTTCTACTTTTCAATTGGCGAATCTTGGGGACTCCATGGATGAAAGTATTCCATGGATGAAAATCCATCATACCTTGATAACAAAGCCCACAAATGCTTAAGGAATGGAGACTTGACCTTGATCCTAGCTACAACTCTTTCTTCTTCTTCAAGTTCTAGAGGGAGAAATATTTGAAAGGAGGAGCTTAATCTTCTTTTGAGAATTTGAGAGAATGAATTTAGTTTGGGTCATTTGGGGGTTTAGAATCATTATATAGGGCTTTGGGTAGAAGGAAAAAACGACTTAGTATTGAGTTAAAAGAATTGAGAAAAGACCTAATAACCCTTGACTTAAAAACTGCCGAATTGGCTCACTGGAAGCCCATTACGGGTCGTCATGACCACCACGGCCCGTCAAACGGGTCGTGAAGAAATTCAGCCTGATAGTGCTTCACTATTTTGGGCATAACTTTTTACTCCGAGATGGGAATTGGGCAAACTCAGTGGCGTTGAAAAAAGGACTTAGAGACCTTTAATTTGATAGGTCATGGGCCACATAATTCATTTTGTGATAAAAGGTATGATCGTTTGAAGTTGACCCTAAAATCTAAATCTATTGAAAACCCTTCACGGACGACCTCACGGTCCATGTGGGGATTCACAGGCCGTTGTGATGCCCGTGGCCCTTAACCAGTATCTAGGGGAGGACCCCTACTAACTTGACCCACTTGATGACTACTTTGACGGCCTGTCAACCTCACCACGGACCGTCTAGGCGTCCGTCAAAGTGAAGCCTGCATGGGGCAGGTTCTGGAAACCTACCACGAACCCCTTAACAGACCGTGGTGGCTCCGTGGAGGGTTCCATGGTCCACTTCTTGGGCTTGTGAGTTTCCCACTTGGCCCATTTCTAGACTTCTTGATTCCGGGGTGTTACAGTAATCCTCCAAACTTTACTTCCGGGGAAGTAATAACGTTGAAATCACCCACAAAACACCAAGGTAAGATAGTATTAGCATGATGTAGAAGTATATCCCATAGGGGTCTTCTAAGAGAGTCTCTACATTTAGCATAAACAAAGGAGATGAGAAAAGGCTGAGGCAACATAGTAGTCTTAATCTCACAAGTTATTTGTTTCTCATCATTGTCAATAATGTTACATTCCACATCCTGAGACCAAAACAACCAAATGAGCAATAATTAATGTATGATGGATCTTTTTGAGAGATTTGATTCTTTCCATTGCACCTTGGGTATTGATACTCCTAGCATTCCAAATAATTGTACTAATCATTGGAAATTTTTTGATGAATATAGAGCCTGGTGTTTGGTCTACCGCGGGGAGGGGGGGTTGGTGGAACTGGAAGGTATCCTTGATGTTTGCAATAGGAATAATAATCAGAGAGCCCCTCATATTGAATAGATTGATATGTACCAATAGTAAAGTACTCTTCATAAAATCCAATCCAAACATTGGGGGCGGGGGGTCTTTACTTGGTAACATCCATTTGTAAGTATTGGAGGAAGTCACATGATTGGTGTTTCTGTGGTAGTTTTCTGGATGCACATGTTGTTTATTCTTAAGGTTAAGAGTATGTTTCTCAAAATTGGAAGTGAGTTTATTGAGGTCATGAGGGGTGGATGTGGGAAGTTTTTGAGACTCGTGACTATTATCATGATCCTTGGTATTTTCATTGTTTTTGGGCTTATTTAAGGGAGGTCTATCGGAAGCGTTAGTCCCTTGATCACTTTTCTGCATATATGAAGTTAGTTGTTCACAATTTTGCTCACTTACAATGACTTGCATTTGATTATCAACTACACCTATTGAGTTAAAATCATAGGACTTGAAGAAGTGTTAAGAATACTTACCTTGGATTCCTTCGTTATTGGGCATATGCTGAACAGGGGTGGAGGGCAACTTCTTTTCCTTTCGTTGATTCCAGCCTTATTCTTCATTGTTCCCCTCAATGTTCTTACCATGTTGACTCCCTCGAGGTACTTCTTCGTCTGCAAGATCATGTTTAGCTGCTCTAAAGGAAAATTTCGAGGAGCTTTGAGCTTCCTTAATTTGTTCTATATTAGAATTCCTCTTTTGATCATTCAGCTGTCTCATATCACTATGGGAATCGTTTAGCTCGGTGACCTGAATTTCCTTGTCCAAATTTGTCTTCTGTTGTTCTTCAGGGATTATGATCCCCTTGTTTGATATGTATAATGCATCCACACTTGAGATTTTAGAGGTGGTGTATCTCCCTTTCCTGATAATTTTGATGTTGGGTTTGAAACTCTTGCCTCACCGTAGTTGCGGCATCCTCAACAGAAATTCCGGAAAAAATGGTAGTGTCTCCTTCAGAGAAAAATATTTAGAGAGTTTTTTTAGAGAGAAAATATTCAAGAAATGAGGAAGCAATGGGGTTCCTCAACAGATTCTAATCACAAACACAAGTAGTCGCACTCTCAACGATCACACATGAATATGAATCACTCAAATTGGATCTCGGATGAGGGAGAAATCGCCCTTTGAAAATAAGAAATGAGGCTACAAGTTCGCTATATAAATAGCCGAGATCTAGTCGCTAAAAGTTCAATTCTAATCGCTAAAAGTTTGATTTCTGGTCGCTAAAAGCCTGCACCAGATATCAGCACTTCAGCTAGTTTGCTTAAACTCCGAATTCTCCAATTGGGTGCTCCGAATTCGTTCGGAACCCCGTGCATGAAAATGAGATATGCAGCCTTACCAAATTTGATACTTCAGACTCAAGGGAACAATCCAAATTCCCATACGAGGTCATCTAGGCAAGAAGTGGGTCCCACACCCAAACTGCATTTTAAGCCAAAATCAACAAGGGGGCTCGGAATTTACCCGAAAGCCTCAGGATCCAAACGAAGGGCTGCTCTTGACCAAATTAAATATTTCGGAGCTAACCGCGCTGACGGAATTCTCATCCTAGCTCGTTTACTCAGAATGTTGACTAAAGTCAAACTTAAGCCTTAAATTGAAAGTTAAAACGCCTAATCGCATAGACTCACACTGAAAGCTTCGAAAGTCATGCCGACCATGCTACTAACGTAAAATGACCCTTTCAGAGCTGATAGAATCGAATTAATTGGATTCTGACGTCATCTTCTTGAATTTTGATAAAAACTGACCGTTCAAGTTTCAAAAGCTCCAAAACACTAAAACTCAGATAAAAACTAAATGAACGACCAGGTGACTGAACTATCAGTCCCAGCAAGTCATAAATGACTTGGGATCGCTACAGGAATGCTCTAAACGACAAACATGAGTCGTAAACACTAAAATGACCTAAAGGTCATTACAACATCCACTATGAAAAATGACTTTTGTCCTTGAAAGTAAGAGTCAAGAAGCACTTGAAGGCCCAAAAAATCCAAGAAACTGCTCCCGTATATCATTCTCGGTCTCCCAGGTAACCTCCTTAACTAGATGATGCCTCCAACGGACCTTAACTTTAGGGATGGCTCTCTAGAGCAAGTGTCACACATCTCTGGCAAGAATGGCAACTGGCTCCTCCATGAAGGTCAAGCGATCATCCAACTGTATTGCATCATACTGAAGCACATGAGACTCTTCGTGAACATACCGGCGCAACATCGACACATGGAAAACTGGGTGGATAGCTGAGAACATCGGAGGCATAGCTAACTCATAGGAAACTTCTCCAACTGTATGAAGGATCTCAGAAGGCCCAATATACATGACTTTCCTCACCTCCCAAATCTCATCAGACCTTTCATGGGCTACACACGGAGGAACACTCTATCACCAACATAGAATATCTAAGGAGGACGCCAATGATTCGCATAACTCTTGTGCCTACTCTGAGCTGCCCGAAGTCTATTCTGAATCACCCTCATCTGCTCCAAAGCCTCTCGAATAAAGTCTGTGCTACATGGTCTAGGCTGTGTAGTCTCAAACCAACCAACTAGAGAGCGACAATGCCTAAGACCTCAAACGGGTTCATCTGAATGCTAGAATGGTAACTGTTGTTGTACGCAAACTCTGTCAAAGGAAAAAACTGGTCCCACTGACATCCAAACTCTAGGTCCTTGCAATGCTTGATTTGCTGTTGATTAAGGGGTTAGAGTTGGGGGAACATTGACTCAATACCTGATTGTGGAACGTTGTGAGTTTGCAGGTCATTATTTTGCTAATATCTTGGAGAAATAGGTTTATCAACCTTGTTCTGTTGATCATTTTTGGGCTTGATTTTTAATTTTTTTTCTCCTTTGAGTTTGCCAGTCCTCAATTTGTTTTTCTTCATATTTTTATTCAATTGTTGCTGGTTGTCCTTGGCACCTTCATTACTAGTAGAGGCTAGATTAACATTAATTGAGTATCATTTAGGTTAGGAGATACCTGATTAGTGGTTGGATCAGCTTTTTTTTGATAGTCTTGTTTTCAGCTTCAACTTCCTTTCTCCTCTTATTGTCTTCATCCCTTAGCTTGATTTTGCACACATGGAGCAGGTGGCCTTAATGTTTGCAATAGGAGCAACAATCAGGGAGCCCCTCATATTGAATAGCTTGCCATTTACCAATAGTGAAGTCCTCTTCATCAAATCCTATCCAAGCATTGGGGAGGGGGGGTCTTTCCTTGGTGACATCTATTTGTAATCTTACTTTTGTGACACTTCCTCCAGTTTTCTGAAGAGATGTTGCATCTAAGTATAAGGTCTTACCAATAGGAGATACCAAGGATATGATAAGTTCCTTGTTATATTAATGCCAAGGCAACTCAGGAAGTGTAATCCATACAGGAACAATGGGAGTTTCTTCTTCAGAGTAAAGGTAGGAGTCCAAACTTGCAGTCTCATTAGTTATCTTTCAATTTACATCTTCTGTTTGTTCCATACAGAGACATGGTCCTCCTCATTATCAAGATCAATATAAATGTGCCTTGCATTTAAATAAGCTATCTTGACTCCTCCAGTTAACTGAGTTTGGGAAGCTTTTGCGAATGAGCTCAATATTAGGCATAGTGTTGGTGAATTTTTCCACTAAAGTAAATCTATATCTAGCTGCTAGATTTACCATGTAATCTTTGTTTTTGATGATAACTGCAGGAAGACCTTGTCTATTTATGATTTTAGGGATAGATAGCTCAATGGGAACTTCATTCTTGGCTTGGTTGGCTCTCAACCTGGTAGCATAAGACTGAACGACTGTAAATGGACCAGGTTCAGGGACAAGCTCATTTTTGTAGGTATTGGAGGAAGTCACTTGATTGGTGTTTTTGTGGGTGTTTTCTGGATGCACATGATGTTTATTCTGAAGGTTAATAGTATGTTTCTCAAAATTGGAAGTGAGTTTATTATGGTCATGAAGGGTGGATGTATTAATTTGTTGAGACTGATGACTATTATCATGATCCTTGGTATTTTCATTGTTGTGGGGCTTATTTGAGGGAGGTATATCAAAAGTGTTAGTCCCTTGATCACTATTCTGAATATATGAAGTTAATTGTACACAATTTTGCTCACTTGCAATGACTTGCATTTGAGTATCAACTACACCTATTGAGTTAGAAATCATAGGACTTGAAGATATGTTAGAATACTTACCTTGGATTTCTTGGTTGCTACGCATTTGCTGAATAGGGGTGGAGGGCAACTTCTTTTCCTTTCGTTGATTCCAGCCTTGTTCTTCATTGTTCTGCTCGATGTTCTTACCATGTTGACTCCCTCGAGGTGCTTCTTAATCTGAAAGATCACGTTTAGCTGCTCTAAAGGAAAATTTTGAGGAGGTTTGAGCTTCCTCAATTTTTCTCTATTAGAATTCCACTTTTGATCACTCAGCTGTCTTATATCACTATGTGAATCATTTAGCTCGGTGACCTGAACTTCCTTGTCCAAATTTATCCTCTGTTGTTCTTCAGGGATTATGATCCCCTTGTTTGATTTGTAGAATGCATCCACACTTGAGATTTTAGAGGTGGGGTGGTGTATCTCCCTTTCTTGATCATTTTGATGTTGGGTTTGAAACTCTTGGCTCACTGGAGCTCCGACATTTTCAACAGAAATTCCGGCGAGACTTTCATTGCCGTTGGAATTGGCTACCATTACATCTTGAGATGCGCCTTGACCTGGTGAATTCTCCCTTGTGCTTAATTTGTTGTTTATCCCCTTGGAATCAGTTCGAAATCTAGTGCGCAGCTCAGGCGATTCCATCGCATTTCCCCCGAAATCACTATGCTAGAACTCGGGATTGGCAAGGTGGAATTGGCTAAATCTTTGTATGTAGCTCCTTATGTGGGAATTCATCTCCATCTATCGTAACTAGATGAATCAACCCAGCTTGCGACATGGAAATATTTTTTTATGCCCAAACTTGAACAGGGATTGCGACACTATTTCTCAGATTCATAGAGCTAGGAAAGGAATTAGTAGGTGATTCCAATTGGGTTTTGTGCGTGGTGCTATTGTCCATATTTTGTCATTCATCTGACAGCCGGCAAGGCTCCACCGGCGGTTGCGCAGCCATTCCGGAAGAACTGGCAGTATGTCTCCTTGAAAGAGATTTTTTTAGAGAGAGTTTCTTTATAAAGAAAAAAATCAAGAAATGAGGAAGCGATGGGGTTCCTCAACAGATTCTAGTTAGAAACTCAAGTAGCCACGCTCTTAACGATCACACAAAACTATGAATCACTCAATTTGGAGCTCGAATGAGGGGAAATCGCCTTTTGAAAATAAAAAATGAGGCTACAAGTTCGCAATATAAATTAATAAATGGTCCATTTTTCCACATGAAAGATAGCATTTATAAATGGTGGCTGGCAAATGGGTCGCCAATGGTCAAACCTATCTATAAGGCTGTTCCCATGTTCATTTTATGGCACATATGGAAGAGAAGAAATACATTAAAACATTGAGGGAAATTATCAGCAATTAGCATGAGGATGGAAATCTGCAGAAGTTTGGTGTACATGGCTCAAAGCTTATATCCTTGGTTACATAATCTCCCCTCATCATGGATTAACCTAGTGCAATTCCTAGAAGCATATACACCAAGGATTGAGTACAAGATGGTTTACTAGAAGACTCTTAGCAGGGGATATAAGTGTAACACTGATGGGGCTGCAAAAGGGAACCTTGGTCCTAGTTCGGGTGCTTTTTGTGTTAGAAATGAAGCAGGAAACTTGATGTATGCTGAAGGGAGAAGGTTTGGGGAGAACTCCAACATTGTGGCAGAAGTTTTAGCTTTCAAAATGGGGTTAGAGTATTGCATTAGTCACCATTATCCTCCATTGACAATGGAGAAAAACTCTTTAGCCATAAAGAACATATTAGATGGAGGGTGGGATACTCCATGGTGCATTACAGTAGATATCACAAAGATAAAGAGTTTACTGGTGGAGTCAAACACAATTGTAGAACACACCTACAGGGAAGGCAACAAACTGACAGACTTTTTTGCTAACCATGTTTTCTATTTTGCAGGTACAGATCTCCTAACATATTCATCAATCCAAGAAATACCAAGTGAAGCTAGAAGTATATTACAGTTGGACAAGAATCACACCCCAAACCTTAGAATAAAAAAATACCAGGATGGTAATTTCAACATTATGGGGAGGGGAGCGCAACAAGGAACAAATAACAATTAGCAATGCAATAACTACAGATTCGTTCTTGAAATTGCAGAATTTTCCAATGGGTATCTAAATCGAAAATCAATCATTGGGGAAAAGGGGGGATTTTCACACGCAAATCGATATGAAGCGAGATTCACTTACTCGATTAGTTAATAAATGGATCTATGGATTCTTCTGGCTTAGACAGTGGTATTAGCTCCAAGCTGAGCTCAACCTGTCAAGAAAGAGAAAACATAGTGAAGATTACTACCTAATCGCCTAAGGGGTTCTGGATAGAGAGGAGTTGGTCTCACCTTGGTTGTGCAAGACATGACTGGTAGTGCTAGGAGTTGAAGAAGTCTTCATTTGATTGATTTATGGCATTTGTGAGAGGTTTTGAATGCCCTTGTAAAACAATCAAGACTCACTGGCACCTATGAAGTCATCTCTAGTAGCCAGAAGGGATTCAAATCGTCATCTTCCGCTATCCGCCATGGCTGTTCTGCTAGATGAAGGTCTGAAGAATGGCGGCTGGTCTTTCCATTTTCTCTTAATTTTTGGTCTTCTTTCCTTTTCTGTTTTATTTGTTGTTTTTGTTTAAGTTAGTAGTGTAGTACTTTTGGGCCAATTTTCAGCATTGATAATAAAGGGTCATCTAGACCTCATTTCAATTAAAAAAAATAAAAAAATATAAATATCCTTGATTTGGTAGCTAAAAGTCCAATTCTAATCGCTAAAAGTCTGATTTCTGGTCGCAAAAGCCTGCACCAGATATCAACACTTCAACTAGTTTGCTTAAACTCTGAATTTGTTCGAATCCCCGTGCATGCAAATGAGATATGCAACCCTACCAAATTCGCTATTTCCGACTCAACCGAGCAGTCAAAATTCCCATACGAGGTCATCTGGGCAAAAAGTGAGTCCCACACTCAAACTCCATTTTAAGCCAAAATCCACAAGGGGGCTCGAAATATGCCTGGAAACCTCGGGATCCAAACGAAGTTCTGTTCTAGATCAAATTCAACATTTCTGAGCTAACCGCATCAAAGGAATTCTCATCCGAACTAGTTTACTCAGAATGTTGACTAAAGTCAAACTTAAGCCTTAACATGAAAGTTAAAACGCCTAATAGCACAGACTCACACTGAAAGCTTCAGAATTCATGTCGACCATGCTACTACCCTAAAATGACCCTTTCATAGCTAATGGAATCGTCATAATTGGATTATGAGGTCATCTTCTAGAATTTTGATCAAAACTGACCGATCAAGGTTCAAAAGCTCCAAAACACTAAAATCTTTTGGACGGCGAAAGGCGACAAGGGCCTCGCCACGCGCGGCGAGGCGCTCGCCTTTTTTAATTGAGACGTCAATTAATACCAAAAATTTAAAATATTTAATTGCATATACAAATATCCAAAATTTCAATAGCAATAACATGTATTAACATATTTCAATTGTAAAATTAATAGTAGATGTTAAAAGTCTAGAACTTGAATGACTCAATAATTCATAAGACAATTGACAAGCAATACTCCAATGTCCTTTTTGTTACCATCAGACGCTATCGAATTCATTTATGGACAAACAAATATTATATTAATTAGTATAAAACTAAATTGAGTAGTGAAAAAATAATTATAGAAGGATTGAATTTATTTTTTTTTAAAAATATAGGCAGAAACAGAATGGCAGTCAATTCATTAGCTACAAATTGAAAAAGAAAAACAGAGCCATGCGCCACTGTTGAAAAACAGAGTAAAGAAGAAGAAGAAGAAGAAGAATGTACCTTAGAGTCGCGACTCGCGACGCAATGGTCTGAGTAGCAGCGAAGATCTTCATTGTTCCCCTCAGTGTTCTTACCATGTTGACTCCCTCGAGGTACTTCTTCATCTGCAAGATCATGTTTAGCTGCTCTAAAGGAAAATTTTGAGGAGCTTTGAGCTTCCTTAATTTGTTCTCTATTAGAATTCCTCTTTTGATCATTCAACTGTCTCATATCACTATGGGAATCGTTTAGCTCGGTGACCTGAAATTCCTTGTCCAAATTTGTCCTCAGTTGTTCTTCAGGGATTATGATCCCCTTGTTTGATTTGTAGAATGCATCCACACATGAGATTTTAGAGGTGGGGTGGGGTATCTCCCTTTCTTGATCATTTTGATGTTGCGTTTGAAACGCTTGGCTCACCGGAGCTCCGGCATATTCAACAGAAATTTCGTGAGAACTAGTAGTGTGTCTCATTCAGAGAGAAGTTTTAGAGAGGATTTTTAGAAAAACAAAATTCAAGAAATGAGGAAGTGATGGGGTTCCACAATAGATTCTAATCACAAACCCAAGTAGCCACGCTCTCAACGATCACACAGGACTACCAATCACTCAAATTGAAGCTCGGATGATGGAGAAATCGCTTTTTGAAAATAAGAAATACGACTGCAAGTTCGCTATATAAATAGCCGAGATCTGGTCGCGAAAAGTCCAATTCTGGTCGCTAAAAGTCTGATTTCTGGTTGCTATACACCTGCACCAAATATCAGCACTTCAGCTAGTTTGCTTAAACTCCAAATTCTCCGGCTGGGTGCTCCGAATTTTTTCGGAACCCCATGTAAGCAAACAAGATATGGAACCCTACCAAATTTGATATTCCGGACCCAACGGAACAGCCAAAATTCCCATACGAGGTTGTCTAAAAAAAAAGTGGGTCCCACACTCAAACTCCATTTTAAGCTAAAATCCACAAAGGGGTTCGCAATTTGCATGGAAGCCTCGGGATCCAAAGGAAGGGCTGTTCTACACCAAATTCAACATTCCGGAGCAAGCTGACATAATTCTCATCGGAGATCGTTTACTCAGAATGTTGACTAAAGTGAAACTTTAGGCCTTAACTTGAAAGTTAAAACGTCTAATTGCACAAACTCGCAATGAAAGCTTCGGGAGTCATGCCGACCATGCTACTAGCCTAAAATGGCCCTTTCGAAGCTGATGGAATTGTCAGAAACGGATTTTGTGGTCATTGTCTTGAAATTTTGATCAAAACTGACCGTTCAAGGTTCAAAAGCTCCAAAACACTAGTACTCACATAAAAACCAAACGAACGACCAGTTGACCAAACTGTCAATCCCAGCAAGTCATAAATAACTTGGGGTCGCTACAGGAAAGCTCTAAACGACAAACATGAGTCATAAACATAGAAATGACCTGAAGGTCATTACAACTTTCACTACAAAAAAGGAATTCCGTCCACGAAAGTAAGAGTCAAGAAGTACCTGAAGGCTCAAACAAGCCAGGAAACTGCTCCCGCATATCATGCTTGGTCTCCCAGGTAGCCTCCTCAACTGGACGATGCCTCCAATGGACCTTAACCATAGGAATGGCTCTCGAGCGCAAGTGTCACCCATCTCTAGCAAGAATGGCAACTGGATCCTCTACGAAGATCAAGTGATCATCCAACTGTGTTGCATGATACTGAAGTACATTAGACTCATCGTGAACATACCGGCGCAACATCGACACATGGAAAACTGGATGGATAGCTGAGAACATCGGAGGCATAGCTAACTCATAGAAAACCTCTCCAACTGTCTGAAGGATCTCAAAAGGCCCAATATACATGGCTCTAAGCTTTCCTCTCCTCCCAAATCTCATAACGCCCTTCATGGGTGACACACGGAAGAACACTCTATTACCAACATAGAATCTCTAAGGAGGCCGCCTGCCATCCGCATAACTCTTGTGCCTACTCTGAGCTGCCCGAAGTCTATCCTGAATCACCCTCACCTACTCCAAGGTCTTCTGAATCAAGTTTGTGCCACGTGGTCTAGGTTGTATAGGCTCAAACCAAACAACTGGAGAGCGACAACACCTACCATATAAGGCCTCAAACGGGTTCATCTGAATGCTAGAATGGTAGTTGTTGTTGTACGCTCACTCCGCCAAAGGCAAGAACTGGTCCCACTAACCTTCAAATTCTAAGACACAAGCCCGCAACATGTCTTCAAGGACTTGGATAGTATGCTCCAACTGACCATCAGTCTGCAGGTGAAAAGCTATGCTAAGGTCACCACGAGTGCCCAACTCATCCTAAAAAGCTCTCCAAAAGCTAGAAGTAAACTGAGCACCTCGATTTGATATAATAAAGACTCAAACCATCACATTAAGTGGAGGCTAAACTGTGGTAGCAGGGGCACTAAGGTCCTTCCTAGGGTCAACCATAAGGTTCTCCATCCCCTTTAGATCCCCTTCCTGCATGTTAGTGATGTTCTCCTTCAATCCCACATCCTCACCTCCCAAAATTTTAGAATCAGATAATACAACAAAAGCATTACTATGGGGGTGTTGGGGTTGTGGGAGCATTGAGTCAATACTTGGGTCCTTGCAATGCTTGGTTTGCTTATCCTGCTTGATTTGTTGTTGATTAAGGGGTTGGAGTTGGGGGAGCATTGAGTCAATACCTGATTGTGGAACATTGTGAGTTTGCAGGTCATTATTTCGCTGATATCTTGGAGAAATAGGTTTATCAACCTTGTTCTGTTGATCATTTTTTGGCTTGATTTTTATAAAATATCTCCTTTGAGTTTTCCAGTCCTCAGTTTGTTGTTCTTCATTTTTTTTATTCAATTGTTGCTGGTTGTCGTTGGTACCCGCATTACTAGTAGAGGCTAGATTAGCATTAATTGAGTATCATTTAGATTAGGAGATACTTGATTAGTGGTTGGATCAGACTTTTTGTTTTTAGTCTTGTTTTCAGCTTCAACTTCCTTTCTCCTCTTATTGTCTTCATCCTTTATCCTGATTTTTCACACATGGAACAGGTGTCCTTGATGTTTGCAATAAGAACAATAATCAGGGAGCCCCTCATATTGAATAGCTAGCCATTTACCAATAGTAAAGTCCTCCTCATCAATTTGTAATCTTACCTTTGCGACACTTCCTCTAGTTTTCTGAAGAGATGTTGCATCTAAGTATAAGGTCGTACCAATTGGAGATAACAGGGCTGTGATAATTTCTTGTTATAGCAATGCCATGGCAATTCTGGAAGTGTAATCCATACAGGAACAATGGGAGTTTCTTCTTCCGGAGTAAAGGTTCCTCCATACTTGCAGTCTCATTAGTTGCCCTTCAATATACATCTTTTTTTTGTTCCATACAGATACATGGTCCTCCTCCTCATCAAGATCAATATAAATGTGCCTTGCTATTGTCCCAAAGTAGCTCTTCTTCAGAAACTTTAACAGGGATCGCGACACTATTTCTCAAATTCATAGAGCTAGGAAAGGAATTAGCAGGTGATTCCAGTTGGGTTTTGTGCGTGATTGTCCATCTTTTGTCATAGCTTCGGCAAGGCTCCACCGGCGGTTTCACAGCCATTCTGGCAGAACTGGTAGTCTCCTTCAGAGAGAATGTTTTAGAGAGAGATTGTTTAGAGAGAAAAAAAATCAAGAAATGAGGAAGCGATGGGGTTCCTCAACAGATTATAGTCACAAACTCAAGTAGCCACGCTCTCAACGATCACACAGGACTATGAATCACTCAATTTGGGACTCGGAAGAGAGGAAATCGACTTTTGAAAATAAGAAATGAGGCTGCAGATTCGCAATATAAATATCCAAGATCTGGTCGCTCAAAGTCTGATTCTCTGGTCGCTAAAAGCCTGCACCAGATTTCAACACTTCAGCTAGTTTGCTTAAACTCCAAATTCGTTCGGAACTTGCAAACGAGATATGCAACCCTACGAAATTCGATATTCCAGACTCAACCGAGCAGTCAAAATTTCCATACGAGGTCATATCGATAAAAAGTGGGTCCGACACCAAACTCCATTTTAAGCCAAAATCCACAAGGGGGATCAGAATATGCCCGGAAGCCTCGGGATTCGAACGAAGGGCGGTTCTAGACCAAATTCAACATTTTGGAGCTAACCACGCTGACAGAATTCTCATCCGAACTCATTTACTCAGAATATTGACTAAAGTCAAACTTAAGCCTTTACTTGAAAGTTAAAACGCCTAATCGCACAGACTCGCACTGAAAGCTTTGGGCGTCATGCCAACCATTCCACTAGCCTTAAATGACCCTTACGAAGTGGATGGAATCGTCAGAATTGGATTTTGAGGTCATCTTCTTGAACATTTGATCAAAACTGACCAGTCAAGGTTCAAAAGCTCCAAAACACTAAAACTCACATAAAAACTAAACAAACGACCAGGTGACCGAAACAGTCAGTTCCAGCAAGTCATAAATGACTTGGGGTCACTATAGGAAAAACAACAAACATGAGTGTTAAACATAGAAATGATCTGAAGGTCATTACAACATCCACTACGAAAAAGGACTTTTGTCTGCGAAAGTAAGAGTCAAGAAGTACCGGAGGCTCAAAGTAAGAGTCATGCTCGGTCTCTCAGGTAGCCTCCTCAACTGGACTATGCCTCCAACAGACCTTAACCTCATGAATGGCTCTCGAGCGCAACCGTCACATATCTCATTTGGCAGGTAGACCACCTATCTTTTTTAAAAATACATTCACCATCAGACCTCCCATTCAACCAAGTGAAAGGGCTACCTTTGAATTTAATATCAAAAAGTTCACAAGAATTGATACAAAAAGCACAATCCTCCACCTCATTTGGATAGATAGGTAGACCACCTATCTTTTCTTCTGCATCCATAATAACATTAAAGTCCCTTCCAACAAACCAGGGGAAATTTATATTTATCCCAATTGCATACATATCCTCCCACAATGGAAGTCTTTCAACAGCTGCACATTTAGCATAAACAAGAGCACTGGCCATCTGATGCCCACTAGGGAATAGCATTTTAATAGTCAATTGTTGTTCAAAATCAGAAACAACCTCCACCTGAATATCCTTTTTGACAAACAACCAAATCTTCCCATTGATGTTATAATTTGCATAGGCCATGCCTAATCTCCTTTTAAACTGCTGAATCTGCCTATTCTCTTGAAAAGGTTCCATTAGGGAAACCAAATCAAATTTATGGCATTTATACTCTATGGAAAGAATGATTAGATCTAACTAATCTAATATTCCATATTAATGCTATAAAGATCATTTCAACATAGCTCTATCAAACCTCATAGGGTTAGTCTTAGTAGACTTTTCCCCTTGAGGCTTACTCTTCTTTTTCTTTGATTTCCCTTTAGGGGAACGTCCTGCATTATTTACAACTTGTGCATGATCACTCTGATTTTCAACTTCATCCCTGTCTATCACTAGACCATTTTGTTGTTGATCTGCAACCTCCACTGATGTGCTTTCTTTATCTGTGTTTTTATGATAAATCAAGTCATGTAATTCTTTAATAGGAGAACTTTGTTTGATTTCCCTTGAAAAATTGACTTTTGCATTATGAACTTCTTTTACACTCCTAACATTGTGCACTTGCTCTTGACTGCCAAGTGAGCAACCTGTAAGGAGCTTCTCTCTATTGGTTGAACCGTACATGTTAACTACCTCCTCAGAACACAATAAAGGATCCTCCTCAAACTCCACCATATCTAAAACCACAGCATCATGTCCTCCTAACCTGTCCCCATGTAAGACCTGATGGTCCTTGTGAATTACTAATGCTTTATCCAAAGCCTCAGCTTCCTGAAAACCTGTTTAAGTAATATTAATTTGTTCCTCACTTACTACATTCCCTTGTATACATTCATCAAGTTGATCTTCATTATCATTGTTGACCTTCTCTGTATTCTGCAGGTCTGTGTGAATTACCAGAGTTTTATCTAGATCCTCAGGCTCTTGAGAAGGCAGCACATTGTTGGAATTCATCACCCCTGCCATGATATCTGTTGCACTGTTATTTATACCTTGATCACCTACTGTGTTTGTATTTTTGTATAAAGAATTTGTAATCCATTCTTTTGTATTCATTTCCCCCCTCCCTTTTATTCCTTTCTCCTTCATCTTGTTCTTCATTAAGAGCATTAAATGAGTTGTTAGTCACAATAACATCCTTCTCTAGTTCCATGCCTGCAGTAGTAACCTCCTTATCAGTGTTTATGATTAATCTTCTATTGGTAGGGTTCCATTGTTTTTTAAGGAACCTTGATGGCTTGCTCAATTCTTTGTCCTTCAATTCCATATTTGCATTCTGTTCTTGCTTTCTCAATTCAGGATGTAGGATTCTACATTGTTCCTCATTATGTCCTTGTAATTTGCATCTTTTACAATAATTAGGGAGCATATCATAAACCACTTTCACCTTTTCCACCCTTGATGAGGTTTTCTCTTCATTCTCAATCTCCAATTCCACAAACTTAGGAAGATCACCTAATAAGTCCAGTTGGACCTTAACCCTAGCACAACTAGGTCTAGTTTTGTTGATAGTAGTCATATCTAACTGAATTGGTTTACCCACTGCTGATGCCAATGAAAAAATAGATTCTCTCCCAAAAAAAGTAGGCCAAAGATCAGGGAAGGATATCCATGCCATAGCCTATGATGTTTCTTCATCAACTCTGAACTTCTCATCATAATCAAGGGTCTCATTGGATAGTATAATCCTGCATTATCAGTAATGTAATAGGAAGGTTTGGACGTCATGTTCACAAGTCTTCAAATAATTCGAATCTCATCAAAACTTGCCTATGTCGCAGCAAACCTATTTGACATGCTCCTTTTATATTGCATTGTTTAGGAATAATTCTTCTCAACTCATCTAGCTCAGGCCACCCATAAGAGAACTTTCCTATCACAGCATATTGCAGATTCTCCATAATGTTCATACGTGTTACTTCTTCCTCCGTCCAAGTAACCCGAGGAATACCATTATTAAATGTAGGTTTCTTCAAAGGTACTGCTGGGAGTCCTTTGTTTGAATCAACTGCATTCATACCACTAGGTTTTAGCAAAACTGCATACTTTCCTTCCTTAAATCTGATTGTATCATCATTATGCACGACAGGTTCGTTAGGCAGAGTATTAGGATCCTTAACGCCACAATTGGGATTGGATAGACGTGTTATATGAATAAGGTTGGGGAAGTGTTCATTGAACGTTAAAGGGACTGTCTGACCAGTCGCCAAAGACGACTGGCCAATGGCCAGAGTGGCCATAGGTGTTACTGGGTGATTTTGGTTAGGGTTTGCATGAGAGAGAAGAGAGATTTATTTTTTTGCTTCAATCATTTTTTTTCAAAGAATATATTTTTTTTTAATTTTGTATTTCTCTTTATTTTTTCTTTTTTTTTTCTTTTTTTTTTCATGTCACAATCTTTCAAAGAGGGTTTTTAATCACTTTGTAGTTATCATTGATTACCTTTTTTCACTCAACCATCCCTTTTTCTTCAGATTTAACAAATATAATAAGTATAGCTATAGTGCTCAAGGAAGCAGGGTGCAAAAACTAGAGATTAAACTAAAAAGTCAAGGCAAATATATGGCTATCGATAAAAAGCTACAGGCTCAAAGGGGCTACTAGTGATATGTGTCTGAAAAGGCTAAAATTTACAAGACAAAACAAAGAAACTCTATTATTATCTCCTAAACAAAGCAACACTTTTTATTTCGCTTCAATAATATGCAGGGCAAGTTCTAGACTAAGATGTAAAACATAGAATATACAAATTCTCTCCATACATGGCACAAGTATCAATCAAGATGGATCAATTCCACTTCTAAGAGAGAAAGAATCAGAACAAACTACAAAATAAAATAAGCTATATACAAAGTCACAATCATGAGCTTAGGTGTCAAAGAGTCTGTAATTTCCTTATCAATCAAGCATTCCCAAGAAATTACTACTCAAAAATTAGGCCTAAATCACACCATCAAAAGGGTCTTTTCTTTTCTCTCAAAAAAAAAAAACAAAACTTATTCCTAAAAAATAAAAGTCATCGGTTCAAAGGGACTATCCTCAGGAAAAGAACCAAAAACAAAAGTCAAGGAACCCATCCTAAGAAAAATGAAAAGACTCAATAAAGTAGTAAAAACAAGGAATTCATTCCCCCACCCCACACTTAAAATATGGCACTGTCCCCAGTGCAACAATTCAATACATACGCGAAGAGTGAAAGAAAGAACTCTTGAGGCCTCCAGGCCTAGATAGTTGCATGTTCTCTTAATCTTTTTTTCATCAAGGGTCGTACGCACCCCATACTTAAGCTCAAACATGCTCCTTTGCTTCAAATTCTTGGGTACTCAGACTTCCCCTCATCTGCAAAAACAAGATCGAAAGAAAAAAAAGTGACACTAATAAAATAGTATAACATAAGAATTTTTTTATTTTTTATTTTTTTGTTTCTATAAAAAACTTAAATAAATAAAAAGAAAAAGTTTAACCTAGAAAAACAATTAATTATAAGTCCCCGGCAGCGGCGCCAAAACTTGTTGCTACCAATTGCACACGCAAGTGTATGTGGTCGAGCAAGTAATATAGTGGCTCTTAAAAGAATCGGATTATCGAACCCAAAGGACTTGTCAATTAATTATTCTTATTAATTATATTAATTATTTTTATTTAAGGGAGGATTTCAAAAGATGAATATATATTAACTAAACTAAAAATAAAGATAAAATAACTAAAAAATAATTAACTAAGAAAAGATAGATGTTTACACGATCAATGAATGAATCGATCTAGGATTATGATTTAACTAACAATCATGCTTAGCACCAATTTCATCAACTTATTTGATTATCTAGTTATTGATTCACGAGGTTGATAATATAGTCATGATGTCCCCCGACCTCTAACCGTCTACCACAATTGACAGTCTAACTGCATCGTTGAGCGGGGATAGATTGAACCAACTATGGAACATTACGTTGTCTTCCCGTATTTGAGCCAAGCAAGGTACCTAGGTATATCCCTATCCTAGACACAAATCAATTCAAGTGATATGAAAGAAAAGATCATGCTCCTTATATTCCACGTTCTATCCCTCTATTCCTCTCCCGAGTTCCAGAGTAGACAATATATTTATATCTATGGTGATCAAGCATGGAAATAGTAATACCAATATGATAGACAATTATGCAGAATCAAAATTACTAAACAATCATTTTGTAAGAAAATATAATCCAATAACGAGAAGTTTAACTCCACATAGACATAGAGCAATTACAAAGAATCATTCAAAGAAAAGATGTAAAATAAATAAAAGAAAAGAAAAGATAAAACCCTAAATCAAAAGTTATTTTCTACATTGTATCGTCCTCCCTTAATAATTTAATAAATATTCGTATGGACTATTTATAGATATAGAAAATTCAGAATAAAATAATTGAGTCCAAAACAAATTAGGAACCCAAAACCTAAAAGGAATTTGATTCTGTGTGAAACACTGTTGCACCGCCATGTTGGGTTGTTGTTGCCTTTACTGGTTGCCACGTGGCAGCAGTGTTATACTGAAAGTGAATTTATTTTCGCTGCACTTATATATATATATATATATATATATTATTATTATTATTATTATTATCAATTTAATCCATTAAGTTTTCTGCTTGATTTACTTCTTCAACTTTCCATCTTTAATTCGTTTTAGCTCCAAACTTCTTCATTTTTCCACCAATTTAATCCTACAAATAAAATATACTATTAAGCACAATCCATAAAATCCATGCTCAAAAAGGACAAATATAAATACTAAATATGAGGCAAATAATAATTAAAAATATTTATTTTGGCTTCACATCAATGATATCTAGAACTTGCCCCGTTGGTCCAATTGACTAATTTTGGTGAATGGAGGAAATAAGATTTTATGCATAAATTTTTTAGAGTGAACCTAATTGCTATACCTTTGTGTGACCTTGGCACCATTTGAGACTAACCTTTTTTTTTGGATGAAACATGAACGCGAATGACCTTATCCTCTCCACCTAAAACCTTCGTGAAGCATTAGTTTGTTTGAATAGCCAACTTTGGCAAAAAGCCTAAGTTGGGAGTGTGTTAAGAATGAGGAAGGAAATCGAGCAAGAAGTTCATGAAAATTCATCCTTGAAGGAATGTGTATAAAAATGATGGAACCTCTCCATAAAAAAAAAATGAAAAAAAGTAACGAAATTATAAAATTTGAAGTGTGCAATGTTGTGGAAATAAAAGGGGTGTCCAATAATCGATACCAAAAATTTTGTGTGCTTTGAACATGCCAAGGATGAGTTGTGAAGGTGAAAAGAATGAAAGAAAAGGAGAACAAGTGAAATTTAAGCCATGCTTCGTGAAGGTAAAAGTCACTAAGCCAAAATGATCATACCCATACCCTCAGCCCAATTACAAACCTTGAAAGACCTTTTTGATCTTGCATGAGCCAAATGATGTGTTGGTTGGAAAATATGGGAAAGCCTATGAGTAAAATCGTGCATGCTTTTCTCATTGGGAGTGTGAGAGTTGATTTTGATTCCTTAATCGTAATCTTTGATTGGTTTTGTGAGAGCGTGGAATCATTCTTGATGTGAAGGCATTTGAACACTCTTGTTGAGCATGAATTTGCATTTGAAGTGAGCATTGTGAGCTTGAGCTCTATTTGATGAGTGCTAGTCATAGTTTGAAACTTTCAGTGCACAATTGAAGATTGCATGTGTAGATTGAACCTTGTATGCATTCATATTGAGTCCCAAAAAGCACTACTTGTAGACATCCATGTTGACCTGATCGATCTTTTGTTTTACTTGAGGATAAACAAAAGTTTAAGTTGGGGGTGTTGATGAATTGAGAAGTTCAACTCATTTAGGGCTTATTATTCAATGAACTACTGTCCTCAAGGCCTATTTTGTGCTCATAACTGATGTTAATGTGTTTATATGCATCAATGAAGGCTTAAGAACAAGGCAAGGTCATTATGTTGCGAAAAGGAGCAAAAAAGTTAGAAAAGCTGAAGAAAAGAGAAGACGGAGCTCGCAAAAGCCACTCGGCGACTTGCCAAGTGAGCCTCCAACTCGCCAAAATTTTCAACGAAGTAGCCCATGTACAAAGCCAACTTGGCGAGCAAAGGAAGATTCGGTGATGTGCCGAATGGATCGGTGATCACGACCCAACTCGCCTAATCTTCCAAAACAATTGGATGCATGAGCCAAGACAATAAGGCGAGAAGAAGTGCAACTCAACGGATCGCCGAGTCGATCGATGATCCTGACTAGCTTCACCGAGTGGATTCCATGCTGAGTTTTTGGGAATGTATAAAATCATTTTTTTAAAATAGAAAAATGATACTCTTAATAGATTGTGTATTCCCCAGTTAGTCGGCAAAGTTATACTTTCCCAAAAACTCAACATGGAATCCACTCGGTGAAGTTAGTCGGGATCATCGATCGACTCGGTGATCTGCGAGTTGCATTTCTTCTTGCATTATTGTCTTGGATCCTGCATCAAATTGTTCTAGAAGATTAGGCGAGCTGGGTCGTGATCACCGATCCATTAAACGCATCGCTAAATCATCTTTTGCTTGCCAAGTTGGCTTGGTACATGGTCTACTTCGCTGGAAATTTTGGCGAGCAAGAGGCTCACGTGGAAAGTCGTCGAGTGGCAGGTTTTCCAACTTTTTCGATCCTTTTCACAACATAATGGCCTTGCCTTTTTAAGCATTCATTGATGCATATAAACACATTAACATCACGTATGAGCACAAAATAGGCATTGAGGACACTAATTCATTGAATAATAAGCCCTAAATGAGTCGAACTTCCCGACTCGTCAACACCCTCAAGTTTAACTTTTGGTTGTCCTCAAGTAAAACCCAAGATCGATCAGGACAACATGAATGTCTACAAGTAGTGTGTATTTCTAAGTTTTTGAGTGTGTATTCCCGACTAATAGAGTATGTATTCCCCAATTTTTGAGAGCTTTTACATTGTTGAACACCTTGGAGAACATTTGGATCTCGAATTTGAGGTTTTAGGATTCTAGCTTTAATTCTGGCATTGAGTATTGCAGATTTTTAACAATTTGGATGGACAATCTTTTGGGTAACGATTTTTCACTTTTTGCTATGTTTGGCTAAAAATCCTTACCTAAGGGTGTGATCATGTAGTCGAATGCATTAATTAGCTTATGGGTATTGTTAATTGTTGAATTTAATGTTGTTTGCAAATAGGTTCAATTGTTTTTTCGTGTTTAATTGATGAACTGAAATTGCGGTTCTAGCTTAGCTCTCTATGCTTGCTTGAGAAAGAGGTATTAGAGTAGAATTAATGATTGATAGTGTAACACCCCAGAAACTAGTAGGCTAAACTAGAGCTTGACGTAAGGGTTAAAGTCATGAATGTACCTCCTCATACCTAAAAATATAGGGTTTTGTGTTAGAACGTCAAGGTATGACCCCCAAGGACCAACCATGGGTCCTTGAGAAAGACCCTAGAACAACCCAAAGCAGTGCCACCCACGAGGCCATCCACGCCCCGTGGGTGAAACCACGCCCGTAGGTGGGCAGCATGGGTGAGCCCTCCATGAAATCTACCTAAGGCAGTAACCACGGGCAGGACCCATACCTCGTGGATGGGTCCACGCCACTTGGTTGGCTTCGTAGGTCAAGGGCCCAAATGAAGACCCATAGACCACAACTCATGATTGACCAGCACTCCCCGTGGGCGTGGTCTTGTGGGTGAGGCAGTGTGTTGGTCTTAAGCAGTTAAGTGAGGGGTTAGTAGAACTTTCCAAAATTAATTAGAGATTAAGTGGTGTCTTTTTACCCTAATTTAGACCACATATATAAAAACTTTAGACCCTTAATTAAGTCATTCTAAATAATTATTTCTAAATCCCCAAAAGAAACCCAATTCCCTCTCAAAAATCCTCTCTCTAGAAAGAAGAAGAAGAAGAATAAGAAGAAGAAGAGGGTCAACTGTATATACATGATATCCTCGGAAATGCATCGAGAGTTCATGACCCATGGGGGACTCACGAGTTCCATATACTGACACGGACGATCTCCACGTGTCTGTACAGACGATCTCAATGCACTATCATAAAATCAAACAATTTCCACACGAACGATCTCCACGTGCTCAAATTATAATCTTAACATCTCACAATACCCGGTACGGTCAGTCTCATGTCAATGCTTGTGCATAATATAATATCAATGAAAAGGGATGATGATGCACCTCAATCAATCAAATATCAATATGATATGTAATCACCTCAGTTATAACAAATTTACAGGTCCAAAAAAAATACAATCACACAAAAGAAATCAACAATACATCAGCTAATGCCCATGTGCTTTGGCATTCTCGGATTACAATCAACATTCTATAGTAATAAGCTTTCCCTTTATAAC
Source organism: Solanum piurae (assembly GCA_029582685.1). NCBI lineage: Eukaryota > Viridiplantae > Streptophyta > Magnoliopsida > Solanales > Solanaceae > Solanum > Solanum piurae. Next base: position 25,012 of record JAJOOO010001853.1, read on the forward strand.
ACCGGTACTCGTACCAATGCACGTCACACCATTGGTACGAGACCCCCATCTTTCTCCCTTACTCATGGTCTATTTTATTTTTAATCTTTAATTAGAAAAATGTCCTTCAATTTAAGTCTGAAAGTCTTAACATACCTTGAATGACGAACACGTGCCACGAATCTTCAAGATTTTTTCTTCCCGTTTCGCAATGCTTCCGAATGTTCCGAATCTATCAAATATGAAATATTCTTAAACAAACGAGTCCGTAGACACCCATATTAATATATGTCTAGCCTAGACCCAAACTTACACTAATCTATAATCAAGCTCCTAATTTTGGTGTCAACTGATATGTCAAACGCATATTTGTTAAATTTCAAGCCTAGAGTTAAGCCCCAAATATCATGAATCTAATAATATTCATAAAATACAATACCACCAAAAATTTGTTACCTATATCCACATATTAAATCTTCAAAGAGTAATCACTATATTAAAAATTTTAAGCCAATAGCTACTCACTTGTAACCTTACCCACGAAATAAGATAAAATAATAACTAATGGAACTATATACATGCTCCATTTATGCAGACATCCTTGTCTGTCAATGATTAGCCCCACACTCACTCATTCATTATATTCTAATTATTAAATTATCATTACCTAAATATTACCCTTACATTCAACTATCACAAGTCCTCAATTTATTCCTCCACTCGTGGCAGCGTAATTAGAGAAAACAATTTCAATTCCTTGTCTACCCAATTTAAATAGAACGCCATATATTTCATATACATAGTAAGCTATAGAAAAATTAAGAATGTGCACTAATTGTTTGATTACCTGAAGTTTGAAGTACGGTTTTATTTTGTTTTCTCTTCTTCTCACGTTCGTCTGCAGAGCAAAGTTTTCTGCCACAATTCTTTTCCTTTTCTAAATAAAGTAATTAGGTATTTAAAGTGGCAAAACCCACTAACTTAATTTAATTTTATGGGCCAAGTGGTAAAGGGTATAGGATAGATTTCAGACTTGGCCCATTACTTTCTAATTAAATTAATAATTAAAAAATTTCTGACAATTAAATAAGTGTAGTTACCGAATTATTCAAAATTTTCATCTAAAATTTTACAGGAAGAGTCAAAATAGTCCAAGTTCTCAAAATGACCTAACGGGTTATTACATGGGCCAAGTGGTATAAGGTATTAAATAATTATTAGACTTGACCCATTAACTATTAACAAAAAAAATAATTATTTAATATTACTCATCATTTAAATTACTCCAATAAACAATTAGTCCCATTATATCCATTTAGAATCTACCGAAAGAGTCTTTTACTAAATAAGAAGCTCTAGTTCCCAAAACGAACCCACGGGTCTTTACACTTGTAAATCACTAGGTAGTCATATAACATTCGTCCCAACTTTCAAGTTTGACTTAGCTTAAGCAATGCGGAAACACTCTCATTTCTTTCTTTCTTGGTCAACAACTAAGCATTTAGTTCTACTCACCCGTATTGATCTTAACTTTATATAGAGTTCCACTTCTTCCTTCAACAATTATTTTTGTTGATGTTTTTTTTGTCACATGTATGAAATTTCTTGCATTGTTAAACCTCACACTTTATATATATATACTAGTTTTGACTCAAGTGCACTGCACGTGAATATCAAACCATGTACGCAATTTTGAAAAATAATGTGAATATTATTAAATAAAAAAATTAAGTAAATAATTATAAAAATGAATGATAAAGTATAAGTTCCCATGAATAGTGAATGTAAACTTTCTTATGATTACTACTAAAAGCTAGCTAGCAACTCTTAAAATCTATTTGTTACACCTCTTAAATATACTTTATCCTCCCTCCTCCAAAGTGCATTACTTAGTTATTATTGTATCGTTGGAGTTCTTACTTTCAATGTAATATAATATAAATAAATATTGATATAAAATATAGAATATTTACTAAATTGGATGATTTTAGTCAGAGTATTATATTAATTTTAACATTCATGTTAGGAAGTGATCAAGTTTTAGTGAACTTTGAAATTGTCAACGTCTGTAAATCAAACTTGAGTTTTTATTAAGAGA
>JAJOOO010001854.1:0-22516 GCA_029582685.1 Solanum piurae
AAATGTGATTGGATTCCTTGTCTAGAAATTGAGTTAGGATCATAGATCAATAAGAGCAATGGTTTGACTTGTAAATCTCAGTATCTCTCATTGCTTTCATGAGCAATGGTTTGACTTGTAAATTTCAGTATCTCACATTTGTTTCATGCTATGATGTGCAATAATCCTATGCTCATGACTCGCCATTGTTCAAAAGATCTATATATTTCCGTGGAATTTCAGTCTTAAAAACTATGAAAGGAGCTTATGTTGGTGGCATTTGCATGCTAGTTGCACCATCTTTCTTTAGTTCAGTTTTGCTATTTTGGATATTAGGAGCACACTAGTACTTTTGAAAACAGGCTATTTTGGAATTATGCACCTTTTTGTGTATGATGATGTAGCTCCTTAGTCCTTAGAAATACATTCCCTTTTCTCCTTCGCTTTTTTGGGCGGTTTGGGTATGGACAGATTCCTTAATCCCTTCTGCATAGACATTCAGTAGCTTTCCCTGATGCAATTTAAGCTGGAAGATGATATAAGATCTGTGCATTCTCCGATTTCATCTTCTCTGACAACTTTCACGTTGTTTGTTTGAATACCGTCTTTGCATTTGCAGGTTCGGGACTTCTTTACAGCTCAGCGCACAAGAGTTAGAAAGTTCCTGAGGTTGTCTAGCGAGAAGCGTATCATAACCAATTTATCTATTGAAGGGTCTTGTCCGATCCCATTGAGTTCTGATCCTAGTTCACAAACAGAACCAGTTCCCCTAGACAGTGCGGTTCCAATCTGTACAGAGGAGGGGCCATCTTGTTCGACACAAGATGAGGTCCTAATTGCCATGGAGGAGAGGGATAGACATTTTGTTGATAATATCCTTACTTTAATGTGTAAGGAAGAAACCTTTTCTGGGAGGGTTAAGCTGATGGACTGGATCTTGGAAGTACAAAACCCCTCTGTGCTATATTGGTACGTGAGAGTTATGGTCGCTGAATTTAAATTGTATTCTAGTTTACTCCTTTTCTAATATAATTTGTTTTCTTAATGACATATTTATAGGTTTTTAACTAAAGGGGGTGTAATGATCTTATCTGCATGGTTGAGTGAAGCAGCTGGAGAAGAGCAAACCAGCGTTCTTCATCTCATCCTGAAGGTCCATATTGATCCTTTAATTTAGATCATTGGCCCATAATGTCATTTTTTCGGCCAGAATATTGTTGTTCTAATGGTTGATTGGTTATCAGGTACTATGCCATCTTCCTTTACACAAAGCATTTCCTGGACATATGTCTGCTATACTGCAGAGTGTTAACAGTCTGCGATTTTATCGGACTCCAGGTGTGTTGTCCTCGCATTCGACAACTCCTTATTTTATCTTTAGGTATCTTTGTGCTAAAAAGACATTAAAAAACTTAAACTGCTCATCTTCAGGGCTTATACATTTCTGGTAGCTTGTCTGAAGCTAGAGTGTTAATGATATTGTGCCGCATTACAGAATTTCCTGAAACTTAGTTGGATATTTAGGAAACATGTCAATCAAAGTCAGCACAGCTTTTTATACTAGCAGTGGCATCTCTACTGAACTATTTACTCAGTGAATTACACATTACATAGTGCTGCTCTGAAGAATTATGCGTATATGGCATGTCATATTAGGACATTACTTTCAGAAATCACTGTGCTGACAATGTAATCATTTTCAATATTTCGTTATCTCAGACGATCTGTTGTGTTTTTGCTGTCAAATAAGGACAGTGTTCTTGGAAACTATTGCACTGGCAATACATTCAACTATATCTTTCTTTACTTCAGATGAACTTTTGGACTTTCGATGTGTAAATTTTTTAATGATCCTGATTTGATACTTTAACTGATCATATTCTGAGAGACAATGGAAAGCATCATCGAATAAATATGTTTGTTTCTAGACTGCATCAGTAATATAAAATTTGTTAGATAAGAAGAGAGTACTAAAATAGATGTCGTACCATTTGCTTTTATTTGTATCAGCCGGTCAGAGTAATTTGCTATTTCGGTGGGGTTTATTCTGTATTTTCATGATAGCTGACTTCTGTACTGCACTATACTTATATTTTTTGGGAAGGGGAGTGGGGTGGATGGGTAGTTGAGAGAGAGAAATCCTTCTTTAGCTCCATCAGTATTTTGGATCTCATTCATCTGATTTGAAGATCAGATATCTCAAACAGGGCAAGAATTTTGCTTGCAAGATGGAGCAAGATATTTGCAAAGAGCCAGGCTATGAAGAAACGTAATGGGATTAAATCTGCTAGTGATATGCATGATGAGTTGTTATTGCAGCAGAGGTAAGCTTAGGTCGTGCCTCAAAAACACCTGATCGACTTTTCTCATTTATCAACACATTTGTTGCTATTTGCAGCATTAGCGAAGTTGTGGGCGATGAAATATGGAACTCAAAAATTGAGGACGTTGTAAGTTTATTGCGTACTTAAATGTATTTGGTGTAGAATATGCTGTTTTTATGAATAAAAAGGAAGAGCGGATTTTCTATTCTTACTTTATCATTTTCCTTCTGTTTGGTATTTTAGGAAGAAGCTCATGCAAACCTCTGTGGGACTTCAGAGAATTCAAGGTCTGGTGTGTTCTTACTACCTTGCTTTTTGTAATTGTTGATGAATTTCTAAGCACACACCTCTCTTTCAGGAAGTTGGATTCTCCACAGCCAGTTAAATTGCTTATGGCATCTTCAGATGACTCTAACAAGAGGCTTAAAGGAGCTTTGGTGACTAGTATCCTTATATTCCTCTATGGTTAATTCAATTTGTCAATAACTTTCAGTGTAAGGTCTTCATTTATCTCGATTGAATGATGGCTTCTCGTTCCGTGGACAATAAACTGTCGTTGGAAGAAATTTTGATCTCTCATTTATTTCCATGCTTTGAAATCATTGGTATTCAGAAGTTCCCATAGGGACATACTCATCAAATAGATTTGAGCATGGTAGGGAAAATAGCTATGGTTTTTCCTCTCCTTCTCTGATTTCTTACACTAGCATAGAATCCCTTAACTACTTCAGAAACTCGAGAGCGCAGAAAAGTTCAGCTAATGGAACAACCAAGCCAAAGAACAACGGGAAGAAGCCTCGGAAGACCAGCACCTGCAACTCAAGGCCGCCCACTCTCAGCAGATGATATCCAAAAAGCAAAAATGCGTGCACAGTTTATGCAGAGTAAATATGGGAAAACTAATAATGATGACAGTTCTCGGGTGAAGCCTCAAGCTCCAAATGGAATTACCTCTTCACCAAATGGTATCTTGCTTGGAGCTCCAAAATTTCAAGATCGGCCTAAAGTTGAGGAATGTGAAAAGCTCAATAGTGTTGCCTCTAAAGGGCCCGATCAGCTGGAAAATCATCTCAAGTTGAATTTTGACGTAGAGGAACCTCCATCAAAAAGGTGCAAGAAAATGCAGATCCCATGGCGGAAACCACCAGGTAAATTTGCTGTTGTTGTTGCTGAAAGACCGTTTAATCTGTAGATTTCAGAAAAGGAAGAACATTAGTTTTTTTAATAGGTTGTAAAGGCAATCCCACCCATCTTGTCTAATATTATTGTTCAATCTTTTCTCCACAATTTCCTTCATTATTCTTTTTGCTTCCCTTTTAGTCTGTTTAAAAAAGAATGTCACCTTTCTATAATTAGAAACTATTTAACTTTAAAATTCCCCTTTTACCCTTTTGACATGATTTATAGCCACACAAATGGTCAAGGTTTAGACCACACATTTCAGAAGTTTTCGTTTCTTTCTTAAACTTTGTGCCAAGTGAAATGGTGCCACATAAATTGGGACGTGAGTGAGTAATACACAAGATTCAACTGTGAGAATCGTCTCTAGTAAAGTAGTTAGCAACTCAGCCTTGGTCTCTAACTTGCCATACAATATGGTTAGCATGGTCTTCAACTTGTCAGAAAAAAGAAAAGAAAAGGAAAATAATTTTTTTTTGAGCTTTGCTCTCTAATTATATTTTCATGGTAGTCGAGCTAAAGACGATCAGGTTTCTGTTGTCTTCCATAAGTTCATTATTCTAGGAACTATTTACTGGGGACATATAGATGTGGCTTAGTAAAACTACTAGCTCAACTCTAGAAATATCTCTGAAGCGAACTGTTAGTTTTCATTGTTAAACTATCAATTGGGCATCTTAGGAGTGAGGTCTTGATCTTTTAATCACAATAAGCAACTGTTTCCATTTGGTTTTTATTGTTGTATTTCGAAAATCTCTTGGAAGTTATGGGTTTTCTGTGGAGCAGTTGATTGCCAAGTGTGCCTTCTCATTGTGAAGGAAATCCTACTTGCAAGTAAAGGGAAACTTCTTGCCTGACACGGATGAAAATGTTCCACATTATGCTTAAAATCAATCAGACAGGAATAATCAGAAAAAGAAGCAGTGGAGTAAAGGTTAATGGTACTTTTATGGGAGACCTGTCTTGGGAAGATATCAATCTATTTTTTGAGTTAACCGCTTATAGTGTGCTTTTATAGATGATCAGTAGGAGAGGCCAGAACACGATAAATTAGGTGGGAATATACTGTACCTCATAATCTTTTATACTTTTGACTCTTCATAGCCATATGCTCTTTACAAAAGGCTCAACAGTAAGGAGTTCAGTAATTTTTTGTTTTCTCTGTTTGTGGTCTTTGGTTGTTTTAAAATTTGTGGACAATGGTTTACACTAAAAAATTTGTGGAAAATTGTTTACACTAAAATTTTTGTGGACAATGGTTTACACTAAAGGATAAAAACAAGTCATTTTCTGCTGTGATACCCTTTCTATCTTTAGAATTTTACTCTCTTCTAGTTTTACATCTACAGACTATTATCAGCCCTTACCATAACTACCCATTGTCCCGCAAAAATTTTAGGGGTCGTTTTTGGTAGTTATGGTGGGATTAGTTATGCCTCTATTAGTTATCCTGGTATAATTTCTTATTGACTGTTCAATTTTTTTGTATTACAAATAACATGCATTGCATAATTTTTAAGTTAATTGTTTACAAAAATACCCTTCAACTTATTAGTTGAAAAAGGGTTTGAGGGACCTCATGGGTATTTTTGTCATTATCATTGTTTATCTCGGAATAACTGATTCCGGTACTGTTCCACCCTCCAGTAGGGATAATCTATACCGGTACTAATTACTAATTTCGGCATAACTTATCCCAAGATTAGTATCCAAACAAGGAATAAGGCACTACTAAATTTATCTCTGGACTATCTATGCTTGTTCAGTAGACTAGGCGATCCTTAGAGAATGTAATATTATTACAGGGTGTTATCATCTATCAGAATTTTAGTTTGCTCAAACACTGAAGCTAGTTTGGCACGACATGTTAATGAAGCCAAATGTGTGTTCCTATTTTTCTATTGTTTGGGGTTTGGATATTTTTTTTTTTTGATGAAAATGACTAAGATATAGGTGTGTTTGGCACTGATGGGAAAGATATTCGCAAAAAATGTTTTAGTCAAGGAAAATATTTTGTAGTGCTTAATTGCATTCAATCGTGGAAAATATCTTATGCCTAATGGGTTCATTTTTCTTTACAAAATATTCTACCATTCAATCAACACTAAGGGTAGTTTGGTAGCTGGTTTGGAGGTGAGTTATGCACGTATAATTCTGCATAAGTAATACCATGTCCCAGCATTACTAATACACCATATTGATACTTTTCTTATACTTAACCAAACGATCTGTCAGATATAATTTCAGTATCTAATTCTAAAAGATATCGTCAAAACACTAATAGCATACCTTGCAGTCTTGCACATTGCACAATTACTACGACTATCTATTATTATACCCACAAACATTGGAGATGATCTAAAAAATGGTGACCTGACTTAAAGATGTTTTTCACAAAAAGTATTTTCATCTAAAACGTTTTTCTCTGTACAGAGAGCACCTTAGAAAAGAAAATGTCTTCTTTAAAGGCGCGAACAAGTAATTGCCTGCTCTTCCTATAGCTGCCTTACTGTCATCAATGACTGTTCCCTTTCATCAGCTCTTGCTGTTGAACTCTTCCTCACCTTCATCCAATCACAGTTGGCATGAAGGAAAATTTTGGGATGATGAAAATTTTATGTAATTCATTGATAAGTTTCTTACCTTGTCTATCAAAAACAACTTTACCCTCCTTAGCTTTCATTTGTGGGATTACATTGGGTTTGTTGTTGTACTTTTTATTTACTGGTTAGATATCAAAAGATCATATTAGAGATTGGCATGAGGGGTGGGTGGGTTCTTTGTCCAAAAAGAAAATTTGAAAGCAGGATGGATATATGAGATTTGTTGATCTGCAGAGAATGACTAACCCCAACCACATTCCCCCGTGGAGTGGCATTCATCAAAATAACAACAATGGTTGCGGCAGATTATAAGATCTTTCTTATGGGTCTAAATTGTAGAGATAAGATATTTGCAGTGTCAGTTCCTTATCCCCCCCCCTCCCCGCGCACACCCCACAAACAACGTCAGCACATTGTAGCAAAGAAAAGGTGTAAATAAACTCATAAAAGCAACATGTAGGTGCTGCCTGTAGATGGACGTTTCTGAAGGCCAAATGCAATCTGTCTTCTGCATATGTAGGCAGCAATACTAACATCCAACAAACTTCTTCCATGCACATATGATTCCAAGAGGCCAACTCCAAATTTGAAGCTTAACAAAATTGTAGTTTGATGTTGGATTGGTTGTTTCTTGTTGAGCTCCACAACTGTGGACAGGGAAAACAATCAAGTGTTTCAAATGTTAATGGTGGTACGGACATGGTTATCCTTTTGATGTTGGATGTCATGTGATTATTTTGTTTTATTATCTTTGCGGAGACAAAAAGAGGGTAGACAAACAGCAGCTCTTTTATGTAGCTCAAGGTCTTGACCAGTTTACCGTGTGTTGTTGGGTCCGGTTATTCAACGTTGATACTCATATAATTCTGGCCCTTATACCCTCCCCTCCTCCTTTCAGTTCTCGTCTCGATGTGTAGAAAATCCAGGATGGAAAATTGCAGACTCATCATTTTCATTTTGAGGATAAAAAATAGCTGTGTAATCACCAGTTTTGTTACTTTTCAGTATGTCTTACTGTGTCTGAAGTTGCAAATAACTTTTAAAAACAACATTTCTAAGTGGTAATTGTTGCCTTGTGGTTTAACAAATTTGAATAGTCCACAGCTGCTAGTATCTTGTTGGGAGATAATGTACGCATGCAAAAGTTTGAACTCTTGTTTGTTAATGGGTCATCCTTATTCAACCTTTTCTGTTTGATGCAGAAATGCAGCCCAGCGATGCATGGAAGGTTTGTGCTGGGGGTGAGAGTAAAGAAGTCGACGTTCAGAATAAGAGAATCCGTCGAGAGAGGGAAATCATTTACAGGACAGTCCAGGAAATTCCATTGAATCCCAAGGAACCTTGGGACCGTGAAATGGACCCTGATGACACATTAACCACAGAACTCCCGCTTGAGCAATTACCAGATGCGGAAGGTGCTGAAACAAGTGTTTTGCCGCAGGAGGACAGAGAAACTGAAACTGCTGCATTAGCCAGTACGTCAAATGGCATTGCAACTACAGCAGAACCTGATGTAGAGTTGCTTGCTATACTGCTAAAACATCCAGAGCTGGTTTATGCTTTGACTTCTGGCCAAGGTGGAAACTTGTCCAGTGAGCAAATTGTAAAGTTGCTTGATTCGATCAAAGCCGATGGGAGGAATTCACTGAGCATTCAAACAAATTTAGCCAGAGACGCTGAGAAGAAAGTTGAAGTTTCTCTTCCATCCCCCACTCCTTCCAGTGATCCTGGAACGGTGCGTTATTTAGTCACATTTTGTACAGATTTTAACTAATATGGAATTTGGGCGGGGCTTTCGTTTCCTCAGTTGTCTCCTCTCCTCTCTCTTTCCCATTTTTTTCTCCACTTCTCATTTAGTTTTTCCAGACAAGTAAACTAGAGAAACAAATAAATAAAATAATCATAAAGCAAATGAAGCCTGCACTCTGAATCACGTTGGTAAATACAAGTTGTCTTCCTAGTTAGCACTGTACTTTGAGAATCTCCGCTTAGTTCGAGGTCCCCTTAACACAAACAAGGATGTTTCACATATTCATGAAAAATAAAACAAAATACTTAACTAATATAGTGGGTTAATTGTTGTGTTATACTATCTTCTTGACATCTTAATACTTTTCTGAAACGGGATCTAATTTTTTTCAACTTTTTTTTTTGGTCTTTCATGCAGAGTGGATTGTCGATGCAGAACTTTGCTAAAAACCCTTTCTCGCAGAGAAGTTCAATGGTGGTTCCAGAAGCAAATGGTGTACATCAAAAAGCCACATTGGTCCATTCGCAGGAAACGCTTCAACCTAGCAGTTTGGTGCATCAGCAGGCCCCCCTTGCGCCACAATTAGCCCAACAGTTGGCACTGCTTCAAGCAGCTGCAGGGTCTTATGGAAATGATCATCGACCATCTCCTTTAAATCCTAGTATAAACCAGACAGTCCTTACAAATCCTATGCATTCACAATTATCCGCCGCCTCAGAACCAGCAGTAAATAGAAATAATTACTCTCCCTTTGGATTGACGGAATACAATCAACAGAGTGCCACTGCAGCAGCAACAGCAAGAATCCAAGGTGAAACATATGGTAATATTCGATCTTCGCAAATGCCTATAGCAAATGTACAACAAAGAACTATTAGCCTACATGCACCTCAAATGACACCACAAAGGCCACAACTACAAACACAGGCGCAACCTGGATATGCACCTGAACATATGTGGGGGACTATACCGGGATCTGCTTTAAATCGGGGTTATCAAGAAAATGCCATTCCTAACCATTACAATCCACATGTTGCCGGACATGTAGAACCAGGATTACAACAGGCTGCATGGAGAGGAAACAGCAACTATTCCGAGGGAGCTGGGTTTGAATCTTGGAGTCCTGATAATAGTCCTGTCAGGCGTCAGGAACAGGTTGCAAGATGGAATTACGCACAACCTCAGATGAATATGAGAGACAACTACAGACCTGATTGGTCTGCATCGCATAATCCTGGGCATTATTCTGGTTATCGTGGTCCTGACGATGGTGGTAATAGGAGGTGGAGTGACAGGAGAAGATAACCTTCAAACGGCTGGCCATTTGATTCTTTTGACGAGTGATTCATTAGTGTTTACATTAGAGTAGAACGTTCTCAGAGGGGGTTGCATTTTTGCAACATGAAATAGTTGTAAACTTGTAATGTCAGCATGTCACATCACTTTATTTTGTTTCCCAATTGGTACCTGTCAACAGAAAAATAGAAAATAGGAATTCAGTTCACTTGGGATCATGCCAAGGATCTTTAGAAAAAAAAAGAAATTTATCCTATTCAAGGGATTGCTATGTCTTGGTTGTGTCCCTACCTGAAATGCTGGGAATCAATTATTTCGAGATTAATTATTTTGGGATAAGTTATTCCATCATGTATATGAGATAACCTAAGGTATAAGTAGATAGATAAATATTTTTAGGTCTGCCTAATATCTCTAATCAAATGCAGGATAAAATAATTTTACATTGTATTTGTGGGATTATTATACGTTATAAATTACACTAGACGACTTCTTATGAACTTGAAACTATAGAGTTACTAAAAAAAGTGTCATTTTTTTTAAACACACTAAAAAGGAATGTATGTTAAACAAATTGAAATGGAGGCTAGAGGTAGTTATACTAGTAGTATTATACTAGTATTAATACTCATTCTGTACTAGTTGATGTGGCAAATTTATATTTTATTATTGGCGGATGAAAATGAAGTTCATGATTTTTTAAAAGTTATATTTGAATAAATTTTAGGGAACTTATTAGTTACAGTTCCTAGTATCTTCTATAGGCTAACTGGCGAAGTATCTGATTCTCTCTTGCTCATGCTAACGACTAATTCTCAACGGCGAAACTCGGTACTTGACCAATTACAGCTACTCGCCGGCGTTTCACATCATTTCTTCATCGGAAAACTTCAACAGTAGTCGGAGCAACTCTCCAATTCGATTCATCACAAGCAGTCTAAATCGAATACGAAAAACCTACTCAATATCACCAACTATCAGCAGGCACAATTACGATTTCACTCCTCTATATGTATCTCCGAGTTTCTAATTCGGTGATGACGATTCAGCTACACGTGTTGTGAATCCGAGTTTCATGCTTCACAATAGATGGCATACGGGCGATTCATATTCTCATCATCATGTCCATCACGACGTCCGCTCCGGTATGACGGAGAGAGGATTTTCTGGCTTGGACTTGCTGCTGATATTGGCCTTGCCGCCAGAAAAGCTTTTACAGGTTAAGTATGTGGAAGCACCGCCATTATTGCTGATGCGGCTCATTCTATCTCCGATGTGGTATGTGTGACGTATCTATTGATGTTTATTGTTTATCTAACTTTAATCTATAAAAATGAACTCTAACTTTAATCTCTTGACCATTTGACAATAGAGGTTGTGAGTTTCCAGAAAATGAACAGCATAAAATCTGGTTTTACTTTCTATTAAACAAGTCGAACGTAAGTTTGATAGAACTTGATAAACCAGCAAAAAAGTTATTGATGAAAGCAAACTGGATACTTCATTATAAATTCCAGACTAATTAATAGAGTTCACAATCTCAACTGAAATAAAAAAAAACTTCTAAGAATTAGGGATAAAACTGCTACACAGATTACAGCGAACTTAGACTGTCGCAGTTTTTATGCATTTTTGTAACACTCTTTGCTTTAAGACCTGCAAACTCCAAGGTTTTGCATGAGAAGTTAAATTTGTTGCCTGGTAAAGGCTTGGTGAAGATATAAGCCTGCTGCTCCTCATTTTTGCAATAGAGAAAACTCACATCACCATTTTTTTGCATTTCTCTTATGAAGAAAAGCTTGATATTGAAGTGTTTAGGTTTACCATGAAATACAGGATTGTGAGAAATTGCAATCGCAAATTGGTTGTCCACATATACTTCAGTTCCTTTTGTTTGATTCATATGCATATCAACCAATATTTTCCTCAACCACAACACTTGATTCACTGCTGCTATTGCAGCCACAAATTCTGCCTCTGTAGTGGATTGAGCCACAATGAGCTACTTCATTGATTATCATGAAAAAAATTCCTCAACCACAACACTTGATTCACTGCTGCTATTGCAGCCACAAATTCTGCCTCTCTAGTGTTGAGCCACTATGAACTACTTCTAATGCTTTGTTCTGGCCTTTGCAGGTTCTGTGTGGTGTGTTATTGCTGTCCTTTCAAGCTGCAAGGGTTCCCAAGGACAAAGAACATCCATATGGTCACTCTTAATTTGTATCTACACTTTAACTCTTTTGATCTTACATCACTTTCTGTACATGGCTTTACCTTTTGATTTTGTGCTTGTGTTTACTTGTGTAATAGGTGGATGTAATAGCTTCCAACCTAATTAGATTTAGTTAACTGAGGACTGTTCGTTCCCGTGGTTGATTTGATAAAATTAACCAATATATGATATTGTAATAGAGCTGATATGATATGAATGTTATATCATATCTTCTATATTTATCAATGAATACGAATCTTATCAACTTTACGTCTTAGTGGAAGGCAGACAGCCCTAGAAACATGTACTCTTTCCGTTTATATTTTGTTTGACACATTTGATTGGGGGCAAGGAGTTTGAAATATTGACTTATATAATATATTAGTTGTAGTAGAAGAAAACATCAAAGTGATGGTTCATAAGTTAGTTTGATAGATAAATCATTACAGCAAAGTTTATATCTATAGTAAATAAATTTCAATATTTTAAAGTTGTATAATATAATACACTTGTTAGTAAAATAGAGTCAAACAGTTTGAATTAGAAAGAATATCATATACGTTGGAAGGATGGAGTATTAATTGACGCACAAACTTCTTACATGACATAGTGGATCTTGCTTGTGTTAAAGACAGTCAAATGTAACAATTCTGCAGATCTACTGTTCAGATGCCTTTTTTCCTTTACCCTGTTGATTCTCTGTTTTCCTTGCTCCTTTACCTGTGTGTTTCTTCCAAATCTAATTGCCTAGTGCTGTCCTATTGTAGCTTTGGTACTAACATCTAGATTACTTATTAAACCACTATGTTGTCTGATCAAATCATAATTCTGGTTTTGCATCTGACTTTACTTTTCATATGAACAGGACATGGTAAATTTGAGACTCTTGGAGCTCTTGGAATTTCTGGTGTGCTGCTGGCTACTGCTGGAGGCATAGGATGGCATGCTTTAGATGTTTAGATGTTTTGCTGGTATGTATCTATGGCTAGTATTCATTATGTCTAGGAGTCTATATTCCCATTGTTTGAAATTTTTTGAGACATTTCTTGCAGGGATTGTGGTCTGCAGCTTCTGAAGTTGTTAATCAGTCAATGACTCCTCTGCACGTGCATGAGCAACATCATCATGGAATTGATATGGATCACCCTATCCTTGCTTTGAGTGTGACAATACTCTCTATAGCTGTCAAAGAAGGGTAAGATTCATTTTCACCTTCAATTTGAAAATTAAAAGAATTTGTTCCCTTTTCTTTATGTATCCATATACATATTACCTTCAAGCAATTTTATTTTTATGAAAGAGAGTTTCTTTGTATTGATTTATTTTTTATGAAAGACAGTTTATTTGTACACCATCAACGAATTTCCATGACCATATTCCAGACACCATCAACTGTATTTTATGTTATGAAATGCAGTTGCTTTATATTGATTACAAAAGCAAATAATGAAGCTGTTATACTTTCTCTCAGATGCGCGCTGTGAGTTTGTTCCTATATATATGTTCAACTTTTTCCTTGTAGATCATACTGGCTAACAAAAAGAGAGGGAGAAAGGGTTGGCAGTGGGTTAATTGAAGCCAATGCCTGGCATCATCGTGCCTATGCAGTATCCTCCTTCGTTGGTCTCATAGGGGATGGTTGTTGAATATTGTTTGAGACGACGGGCACAATCGACTTCTGACAACTTGAATTGTATTATATCAAAGTAAGGACTCGCTTCGGTCTTACAATCTTGATCACACTTGTTGCTTGCTTTAGCAACACTCTTTACTTGAGCACACACTTGTTTGCTCTCTTGCTTTCTTACTTACTTGCTTGCTTACTTGGTTTAATACTTACTTAGTTACAACTAAAATGGACCACCTCTATTTATAGGAGGTGATAGAAGAATCTAGAGATATACATACTACTCTATACTAGAATATTTATAGCTATTTTTTTCTAGAACTACCTTTTCTAGAACATTTTTAGACTATTCTCTCTAGAATACTCATTCTAGAGATCTTCCTTCAATTCTCTACAACTCCGAAATATTCTAGATTTCTTGATTTATCTTGAGTAAATAATTAAGTTGGTGTTGAATTCTTAATACTCCCCCAAAACACCAACTTAATTTTTTCTTTGCGTTTGTTGTGAGCGGTTCCTGAAACCTTGCAAGTATCATGATGTCCATTCCCTTTGAGGATCTCCACTTTCGTCGGATTATTCTGATCCCTACTCTTTGAAGCTTCTTCAAAGGTAGTAGCCTCTTTGATGTTAACCACCTCATTAATGTTGCATCTATGTACTTGGTGTTTGGACGCTTCAGTCGAGTAGACCTCCTCAGTTGCGATTGTGACCCTTTTTGGACTTCTTCTTCTTGCAACTAGTCTGGTGTTTCACAAGCTCCAATTTGCCATAAGCTTGTCTTTTCCTTTTGTGAAGATGCCTCCTGGTTAGTTTCAATCTTGTTCCCTTGTTCTACTTCGTTGAGCTTATCTTGCAGCTTTTGCTCAAGAGCTATCGAGTCTGGCAGGGAGACTTCTTTGGACCACCAAGATGACGCTTCGTCAAATACCATATTTCTTGACACATATGTCCGATTTGTGGCAAGGTCACAACACTTCCTCCCTTCTATTTGTTCGTCGTATCCAACAAAGATGCACCGAACAACTTTCTTATCAAACTTGCTGCGGAGATGATCTGGCACGAACACATAGCACACACAACCAAAAACTCGAAAGTGACTTATAGTAGGGATCATTTTTTTAAGTTTTTCAAATGGTGAGATGAATCTCAATCTTTCCTGCGGCAGCTTGTTGGTGATGTGGACAATAGTTTTCATGCATTATGTCCAAAACCTTGCTGGTACATTCATACTATGCAGCATACTTTTGCATATCTTTGCCAAATGTCTATTTTTTCTTTCAACCACTCTATTTTGATGTGGCGTATTCGGGCAAGTTAACTGCCGTCTTATCATCTACTTTTTAAGATAATCATTGAACTCTCGTGATGTGTATTCTCCCCCATTGTCCGTACGGAGACATTTGATTTTTCTTCCAATATCATTCTCCACATTATATTAGAACTCTTTAAACTTCTAAAATACTTCTCATTTCTCTTTTAATTAGTAAATCCATACATACCATGAGAAGTCATTAATGAATGTTACCATGTAACGGTAACCACTGATGGAGGACTGCTTCATTGGTCCAAACACGTCTGAGTGTACCAACGACTTCTTCGCTTGATACTTCGATTCTTCATAGGGAAGTTGATGTGCTTTCCCATATTGACATCCAACACATATAGTGTCTCCTATAATCTCAAGTTTGGGAAGACCTTTTAATTTTGATTGATGCATCATGATTTTTAGTTTGTTGTAGCTCATGTGCCCAAGACGTGCATGCCACAGATCAGATGTTTCATTACTTCGGGTTTTCTCAACATAAGCTGTCTCAGCTGACATGACGTAGATTGATTCTAATCTTCTTCCTTCCATGATTGGTGTGCTTGTAACTTTTAAGTTTCGATATACTTTTATGTCATTTGGCCCAAACAAGACATAATTACCAGAATTTGTTAGTTGCGATACAGATAAAGTTCTTCTTCATACCTGGAACATGGTAGATATTTTGAAGTTCCACTTGTCTCGAGCTATGATGAGACACAAACACCGTCTTGCCAATATGAGTTATTGGCATTTTTGAATTATTTGCAGTTACCATTACTCAACCGTCTTTATATTCACTCATGTTAATGAGATTTTTCTCATCACCAGTCATGTGATTGGAACATCCTGAATCTACGATCCAATCATGTTCATAATCGACCAATTTCTCATTGACAATTGCAAGTGCAATCTCCTCTTCTTTGTTAGGGTGACATATGACATGATCCTCTTGTTGATTAGTTTCTTCAACTGCATAAGAGGTCTCGAAATCCCAAATTTCTTCATCTTTCTTGTTTTGAGTAGAAGTATCTACATTACCTTCAGCTTTCTTGTACCAGCCGTCTCTAGCATAATGTCCTTTCTTTCCACAATTGTAGCATTTCTCTATTTTTCGGTTGTTGAAGCCTTTCGCTTGCTTGTTTTGTTGTTGAGTTCTTTGATGTTGATTCTTTTTGTCTCTCCCTGGCCGCGAGCTTCTCTCCGCTTCTCTTTTTTGATAGTCTTGCCTTTTGTTGAAAAGCGCCTTATCGTCGTCTTTTATAGTGAGACTTTATAATGGTTTCTCCAAATCTTCTTCATTTGCCAACAGATTTTCCAACTCAGATAAAGTTGGTAATGTGGCCCATCCCCGTGTAGCTGTAATTATGCCTTTGTATTCTGGCCTTAGACCCAGGGCCGACTCAACAACATTGGGGGCCTAAAGCGAGACTTAAGAGAGGGGCCCTAATATTATGTTTTTTTCATTATATATACTTTTATTTAAAATCTACTTTTCTAGCTATTTTAGATGCAAAGTCATTAGGTACTGTTTTATAATCAATGTGTTTTAATAATTCAAGGATAATATAGCTAATTCATTCAATCTCTCTTGAGACATTGTTGATATTAAAGAAGATTTAATCAATTTTAATTTCAAAAAAACTTCTTTCGGCTAAGCCAACGGTTACATGAACCGTTAACATTATTCTATAAGCAATATGTGTATTTGGAAAATAATCAAGTCTTTTTATTTGATTGAGTATTTTCATTAGATCATTATCTTCTACTTGTATTATTCCCTTAATATTTTTAATTCAAAAAATAAATCTAAACCATCAATATCAGAATAACTAGGGAAAAGGGTCTGAAAAATACTCCAACTTTGGCCGAAATTGTTGTTACGATACCAAACTTTATGGAGGACCTTTTACCCCCTACACTAATTAATAGTGTATTTTAAAGGTATATATGTGCCCATATGGGCACATTACTATTTAAAATGATGCATTATTTATGATGTCCACGTAGGCACATATATACCTTTAAAATGCACTATTAAATAGTACATGGGGTAAAATGTCCTTTTCAAAGTTTGGTATCGTAACAACAATTTTGGTCAAAGTTGAAGTATTTTTCAGACCCTTTTCCCATAACTAAACGTGTTGAAGAAAGTTCAAGGTTAAGACAATATTTTTTTAAATTCTCATCATCTAGTGATCATCTCAATATTTTACCACTAAATAAGATATCAAAAATATTTCCATATGCTTCAATTGGTTCAAATCTATTTTGAAGTGAAAAAATAGTTTGATCTACTCAACATATATAATGCCTTCAACTCTAAAAGATTCTTCAAGGAACTTTGTGATTTCGCTATCATATTTTCATCAAATTGTTTCTTACGAAATTCGGGTTTATTTTCATCTCATATGCAATTTCCTTAGTAGAAATCATAACACTCATAGTACATATAATTTTTAAAAAAAATAGGGATAAGACAGTAGTACTCCCTAGACTATGGCCGAAATCCCTGAGACATACCTTACTAAACTAAGGTCATATCACCCCTCTGAACTTATTTTTTGTTGTACACCTTTTTGGGCCTACGTGGCCTCCAAACATCGCCCACATAATTGTGTTTGAAAAATGGGCCCCCCAAAATATATGGGGCCCCAAGCGACGACTTTAGTGGCCTAGGGGTTAAGACGGCCCTGCTTAGACCATGAACAATGATTCTCCTCATTCTTGTCTCTGTGATAACATTCTCTGAATCTAATTTTGATATTTCATCAGATAAAAAATTTACCTTTGAGAAGTATTGACTGATCGTGATATTCCGTTGAGAGATCGACAAAAACTCATTTTCAAGTCTTTGTAATCTCGCATCATTTTTCTTTGTAAAAATCGTTGTCAAGGTTTCCCAATCTTCTTGGGGTGCCTTGGTATTCTTAATTTGTTGTAGGAACTCATCCTCGGTGGTTACAGTGAGAGCATACATGGCCTTTCCAGCTTTGACCTTCTACCTTTTTGCTGCTTCAGTATTTGTTGGTGGTGTGGTGTTTGATCCACTGATGATATCCCATAATTCCTGGCCGAGAAAGTAATATTGCATTCTCGTGCTCCATGATCCGTAGTTGCTTGCGTTGAGCTTCTCAACGCTATTGAGAGTGCTTGCGAAATATGCCATTGATAAGTGCCTCGCGATTTGTAGCCTCTGACAATAGCTTCTAAGATCTTCTTTACTACCTCACTCTTATCCACCAGGCTCTGATACCACTTGTTGAATATTATTTGAGACGACGAGCACAATTGACTTCTCACAACTTGAATTTTATTATATCAAAGTAAGGACCCACTTCAGTCTTACAATCTTGATCACATTTGTTGCTTGCTTCAGCAACACTCTTTACTTGAGCACACACTTGTTTGCTCTCTTGCTTTCTTACTTACTTGCTTGCTTACTTGGTTTGTTACTTACTTAGTTACAACTCAAATGGACCACCTCTATTTATAGGAGGTGATGGAAGAATCTATAGAGATACATACTACTCTCTTCTAGAATATTTCTAGCTATCTTTTTCTATAACTACCTTTTCTAGAACATTTTAAGACTATTCTCTCTAGAATACTCATTCTAGAGATCTTCCTTCAATTCTCTACAACTCCGAAATATTCTAGATTTTTCTTGATTTATCTTACTTAAATAATTAAGTTGGTGATGAATTTTTAACAATGGTAATGATCTTTATACTCAAATTTGACCTAATTATGTATCTTTTCTTTTAGCGAACGAGTTTTCACCATTGATTTGTTTAATTGTATCATTGAGAACTAATCAAAATGTGTGTACTGGTTTTACTTTAAGCATGAAATACTAATATGTACTGTGGAATGTCGCTATTAATTTGGTCTAGAATAGTTTATGATTTTTTATATTCACAATATCATTTTTTATTAATAAAGTACATTTATGTATGTAATGTCTACAATAATTACAACATATCCAGTGTAGTCGCACAAGTGGGGTCTGGGGAGGGTAGGATGTACGCGGACCTTAGTTCTATCTTTGCGGGGCAGAGAGGTTCTTTTCAATACATCCTCAGCTCAAACGAGAAGGTAATCAAAGCAAGGTTGCAAGGAAATATGACAACAAAAATATCAGGATAGAAAGAAAGCAAATGAAGCAATAGATTGTAGAACACCTTGGAGCATAGGAAACTACGTGATTACTAGATACTACTACTAATAAGGCTATTGGCGGGGGGAGGGATGTGGCTAGCGCTTGTCTCTCCCATCTAAAAATAGGGGACAACACTTGGCAATATACTAGCATTCTACCCTAATCCTCGACTTCCACACCTTTCTATTTTTGTCCTCAGTAATTTGGAGTTATGTCATATCCTGTCTAATCACCTCCCCCATCCCAATTTTTCTTCAGCCTACCTCTACCTCTTTTCTTCTCTCAATTTTTCAATTTGCCCGTCCCCTTGTCAAATCTTTTTCATCTTCGGACGTCACGTCCCTCTTTGCCTTTTCATCAACAAGGTGGGGAACAAAACAATCCTCTTCTTCTTCTTCTTCCCCCATTTACGTAGCTGCTGTGGAAACCCTAGAATTAGTCCTGATGGAATTGAGCTTTGTTCCTCTTCTTCAATTGGTTGTTGAATCTGATGCGTGAATTGGTTCGATCTATTGCTTCGAGGTCGGTCAGAATTTTCGATTGGCGGAGTCTACAATGGAAAATCAATTACAATTGGCCTTGACCAGTCCTACGACGCCGTTCTCGAGCTTGTTCGACTCGCAGAAGGAAATCCTCAATAGCCAGATTTATCAGCTCCAAAACATCGTTGTACAACAATGTAACCTCACTGGCGTCAATCCCCTCTCTCAAGAGATGGTTCGTTTTCTTAATCTTTGTTTTTTTCTGAAGTTTTTTTATTTGAGTACTTGTTTCTCTTAAAATTCTGAATTTGCCTCTTGTACTTTGTTGGTAGTGATTGTTTTAGGAAATGTAGGAACTAGCATTGGTTAAGTTGACAGTTCATTAAGTTTTATGGTTAGCTAGATTCACCTTTTAGAGTACAGAAATGGTAATGAATTTATGTTTATGTAGGTCATAAGTGTAACATGCTATATGTGGTTGTACAATTGAAGGATTGAATTTTTAAAAAGAACTTTTTGAAGGCTTTCTGTCATTCTTGCTGTTATGCATAGTTTCTTATTTCTTTTGTTCCATATGTTCCAAAAGAGACAAGAAAGTCCCATCTTCCATGCTTGCTCCTTTTTATTTCCAAGTGTATCTAATTTCTAACACATGATTGCTTTCTTAGGTGTCCTTGGTTAATTAGAATACAAGATTTCACAGTTGTTAAAGCCAACCTGCATGCAACAATAAGTCGTTAGTATCTTGTCCAGATTCTTTGACATGTGCAATGCTAACTTACAAGTATCCTTGCCTCTTTCTTAAACAGTCCACACTTGAAGTAGCACCTCGTACTGGACATAAAAAAAGCGAGCTACTTTCTTCCCATCACTTAGTGGTCATAACGTTTTCCACCCATCCCTCCCGTCTCCCATCCTAAAGGTCCAAATAAAAGTTTTTATCTATAAAGACCTTGTTCCTTCCTCCTTCATTTCATTTTATTTCACCCTTCCATATATCATTACATACTCTATGAAAGAATTCCTTAACTTTCCAGTTTAATTTTTAATGGAAGAACTCCCTGACTGCATTCCTTTCCCAATCTTTAATGACCCTCCTAAAACTTATACTGATACCCTTAAAGGTCTCAGTCAAGTAATCAGTTATCAAAGTATCTTTCTCTTTACTAATCCATTTACATGTGTATATGCATTCTCTATGGCTATCCCTTCAGACTATACATCCTTTCAAAACCTAACACTAGAGTCATCATTCATCCTAGAGCCAATACATCTATCCACTCAGTCCCTCACCAGAAATCATCCAACGCGTGCTATTCCAGTTTTAGTAGATATGAAATTACCCGATACCTGTATAGACTTACTCGGTACTTGTGTTTGTGGGAGCTTGCAAGTACTAAGCTCCCCTAGACACCAGTGTCATAAAAAATTTAGAGCCTGAATGGGTTAACGGATTGAAAAGTAGCCGATAAGCATTGTGTGCTGAAATTGATTGTATAAATAAGTTGTAACGTATCATCTTTCTTCTTCTTAAAAAAGTAGTTATGTGATCATGTAGAAGTGCTAAAATTGATAATAAGCAGTTTAAATGCTTGGTTAAAAAGTGTTGATAAATAATTTTTCCATTAATATGACTAATATATCCTTAAAGGTATTTTCAAAAATTATATATTAAAAAGTATGTACACAAGGAGAAGAACAAACAACAGAATGTAATGGAAGCGATTTAAGAGTCCTGTTTTGAGAGGAGAATTTTGAAAATTTAGATAGTTTTAGGCAAATTAGAAGTGCTTGTTTGCCGAAAAGCGATAAGTTGGGGGTGACCAACTTGTGTCTTATGTTGATTTTGGCTTATAAGCAATTTATGTGTTTACCAAACATGTAGTTAGTAGATATAATATCTTTTGATGACACATTATCCTCTTGAGATTATCCCCATAATCATCTTCTTAGATGTGCTGTATTGAAGGTGAATTATCTCTTTTCTCTTTTGATACAGAGAAATCCGTGTGGAGCCAACTCTTAGGACCAACCACAACCTTCGAAACTCGGGGATAATGATCCCACACCCCTATCTCCTGATTCCTAACTTCTCTCTGTATCCTCTCTACCAACTTTCCCTTCCTTTCTTCCCTAGAAATTTTTTGATCAATTTCTCCAGTTTGTTTGCTCGTAAATACTACCACAATACATGATTTATAAGTTGGTCACAAAAATGAGATTCCTCTGCTGAATTAATTTCTCTATTCTTGGATTTGTACATACATAGGCTACAGTTATCAAACCTCATCTCATTACATTGGGTGATTTGGGAACTTATTTCTGCTGATGGCTCATTCATTTTACTTCCGTTGTGCAGGCTGCTGGAGCTCTTTCAATAAAATTTGGTACGTCTCCTTGGCCTAAATTAAAATCATGATGCTTGTGTAGTCGAGTAAAAAATTTAGTTGACTTGGATCCCTTCTGAGAATGAACACACAGGAGCTCATATTGACATATTCATTTGTTACTCTTCTATTATTTTTTGCACATTGATTATACTACGTGAAGCATGTTGCTTTTGTTGGGTGGTTCTTTCATTTTATTCTGTTTTATTTGCTTTTTACTTGTATATTTGTTTTTTATTTTATTTGCTTTTTACGTATTATCTTTTTTTTAAAATTATTTGCTTTAGTAGTAGTTTTTTTTTGTTGCCAAGTACAACATTGCTTTTATGTACCAGAATTACTTGTCTTGATGTTTAAGGTGAACTTGCTTAACGATCTAAGTTGCTACTGTCATCTTATTTGTACAAGCTGATGCTTTGATCCAAATTATATGTAATGCGTCTTTTTAGTTATTAGCGTAAATGACGTTCTTGACTTCTTTAATTTTTGTGCGAGCTATTCTGATTCCATTTGTATTCTGTTAGTTTAACATCATCTGTTGCAGGCAAAAGGCCAAGGGATCTCCTAAACCCCAAGGCAATCAAGTATATGCAATCTATTTTCTCTGTCAAAGACGCAATCAACAAGAAGGAAATGCGTGAAATTAGTGCTCTTTTTGGTGTCACAGTCACACAGGTGTGTTGCTTTTTCACAGTTTTTAGTAATCATTTCTCCATTCTACCTGGCTTGAATTTTGTTTAAAACTTTTCTACATTAGTGAATGTCGATTATTTTAAATGTGATTGGATTCCTTGTCTAGAATTTGAGTTAAGATCATAGATCAATAAGAGCAATTGTTTGACTTGTAAATCTCAGTATCTCTCATTTGTTTCATGAGCAATGGTTTGACTTGTAAATTTCAGTATCTCACATTTGTTTCATGCTATGATGTGCAATAATCCTATGCTCATGACTCGCCATTGTTCAAAAGATTTATATTTTTCCGTGGAATGTCAGTCTTAAAAACTATGAAAGGAGCTTATGTTGGTGGCATTTGCATGCTAGTTGCACCATCTTTCGTTAGTTCAGTTTTGCTATTTTGGATATTAGGAGAACACTAGTGCTTTTGAAAACAGGCTATTTTGGAATTATGCACCTTTTTGTGTATGATGATGTAGCTCCTTAGTCCTTAGAAATACATTCCCTTTTCTCCTTCGCTTTTTTGGG
>JAJOOO010001855.1:0-30740 GCA_029582685.1 Solanum piurae
AAATGACATATGTCGATTTAAAATAACAAGTTGCAATTGAAGAATATATATAAAAATAAATAAATCATAAAAATAGTATTTTGTGTTAAAATGGAACATAAAAAATGGAGTTCAAGGGTTAAAATGGAACAAGGCTAAGATAAAGTGCCAAAATGAAAAATGTGGACAAGTTAGAAGGGTTGTATATGTGTTTGGCCTTACATGTTTGATTATAAAAAACATGGGGTTTTTCATCATATATATCATCATTGCTATTTAAATTGCACGTAATAATCATGAAAATCTAAGCTAGCTTGCATGCATCTCAACTAATTCAAAGGAATAATTGTCATCATTCACCAACAACAAATATATACCAAGTGACTTGTCTCTCAAGATTACGACAAATAGGATGAAATTATATAACATTTTGTATTGTTTCAAACAATTCTACAATCATTTTAGTAATATTTTCTGTTATTAATGTAAATTTTATTTTAGAAAAAATAATATTATTAATATTCAAATTTACATGAAAAATTAGCGAATTATTAGAAACTTATCTTGTTATAATTCACGACGGATCACTAGGAGTTTAGTACAAAATGTCAAGGCAAATTACCAAGAGTTTAATATAAATTAATTATATTATAAATTTATAATTAACACAGTTCACAAATTATGACGATTCACCATAAATTACTGTGCAGCATGAATTCAGTAAATTGATCTGCACTTACTAGTTATACTGCGATTTTTTATTTTATTTTTTCGTTTTAAATTTACGAAATATGGTAGCAACACCGACACGAATGGCTGCTCAACCTTATTTATTTTAACGTCACGTTTTTCATGTCATAAGTAATAGTTAATTAATTAATATGTGTCGTTTGAAATAACATTAGATAGTTTATTAGTGTAGTCAGGGATATGTACGAAATTGATAAATTGATTCAAATCGAAGATTAAAAAAATATTAACACTATAAAAACTAACTTAATTCTTGTATTAATACGAGAAAAACAAATGCCGTGTCATTTGAGATAAGGCTTACCTTTTTTTTTTTTAACATATATAATAGGGCAGATATTTTTTTCCAAACCACATACGATTAAAATTGTGGAATTAAATCAACAGTGTTAGTGTGTCGCAACAAAAGTATAAATAAGGGCAGATATACATATATATATTTTAATTACAAACTTCAAGGAATATAATTTGGAAAAATTGTGTAGAATAGCAAATATTTATACAGTATTAAATGTTATAGTTATTGTTTTGGAAAATTGTGATTCGCAACCATAGTTTCCTTAATTTTTGTTATTTGTTTAATTTGTATAGTTCGCTCAATATTGTAAAATTCGTCTGATTGTATAAATCAAAATTTTGTATAATTCGATACATGATTGTATAAATCTCTAATTTGTATATGCTTACCCTAGCTATTTGTATACGATTTATGCAAAAATCACAATAAATTACCATGTTTATATATTGGCAAGCAAAATATACAAATAGAGTTTTGAAAAATTCTTAATGTATAAATAAAAATTTGTATACTACTTACCTTATTTGTATATTTGCAAGTGAAATATAAAAACAGGCAAGCATAATGAACAAACCGTGCAAAATATTCAAATTATGGCCTTCATAGTAAACAAAACTAAAGCTATAGAATACAATTATCAAAATTATCGCTATAGAACCTTATCTACTGTGTTTTGCTATTTCTAAAATTTATTCTTTATTTTTAATAAAAAAGGAAAGGGCGGTTAGATAAATTTTATTAGGAAACGCATGGCAAAATAAGCAGTTTCACTTACCCCATTTTTAAATATTCTGCGAAAGGACTTGATTTAATTTCTTAAATAAAAGCATTGACTTTGACTGACTGGCCTGCCAAGGAATTTCCTGGTAGAAAATGATGCTACTAAATAATATTTCATCCGTCTTATTTCATATTTCATATGATATAGTTAAAGGATATTTGGATTCGGTTAAAAGTTAATTAAATATATTTTTAAGTCAGTTTTTTATTTTTGAAAGTGTTTGACAAATATAAAAAATAACTTAAAATAAGTCAAAAATGACTTAAAATATTAGGAAGTGTTTGGCGATGTCAAAAATAATTTAAATAAGTTTAAAATGACTTAAAATAAGTCAAAAACCAAAAATAGGTCTCCTCCTATTTTTTATTTTTTATTTAAAAGTCATTTCAGTTTGACTTTTTATTTTTGATTTAAAAGCTATTTTTTTAAGCCAATCCAAACAGGTTCTTAATCTGCCACATAATTTTTTTTTTGTATCATTCTTTTTGGAATCGATAAAAAATGAAACTGAATCATATAAATTGGACAGATACTTGATTTGAAGAAGGAAATACCAAATAGAGTAGTTCCTTAAGTTTGCTCAGAGTTGTGGTTTGGTTTTGATGGTTTTTTATATTTCACCAACTAATTGTGTTTTTTCACACATAAGATTTATAAATAATAACTGAATAAATAATCAAAGGCGTATTAAAATTTTATTAAGTAAAAAATTTGGAATCATTTTTAAGAAATGATAAAGTAAAAATGCAAAATCCATTTTTACGATAACAGACAGATGAATTGTGAACTAAGAGAGTACTTTTTAATATAATATTTTTTTTTGTTGAATTTGAAGTGTAAATTTACATATTTAACAAAAGTTCTTTCTCACAATATTTTAATACCGTAAAAAGTACTTCTCAAATTATAAAAATGGCATACTACTAGTTAAGAAGCTGTTTGACTTGTTATATTTTATTGACATGGTTAGTTTTCATCCTACCTAACCCTATGAGTGCTCCATTTCACTAAAAATGACAATATTGAACGTCGAATATTGCTCAAGTCCAAACGTGTATATCCATTCATCATAAATATAGAATAAAGTCACTGGAAGGATGTGACATATTATAGCACTTTTAACCCCATAATTATAAGGTATTGCATTATATTTTAGCCTTTTCGTGACAAACCATTATTTCGAACAAAGGAGGACTGTGCACGTGCACCCGTTAACTTAGAAAAAAAATCATGTGTATAAATATATATTTATTTTGAGAAACAGAAAGAAATTATAGGATATAATTAGTCGTTCACCCATGAGAAGAAAATGAGTGTCTTTGTGTTGTTGGTATAAGCTAGAGGAATCACTTGTGCGACTAGAGGTCAAATTCAGCTAAAACTCTTCTTCATTCTTTTTTATTTTAAGAAGGTAATATTGATGCACCCGAAGCATTCAAAAAATCGATGATAGAGGCAATATAGGTAATATTGATACACCCGAAGCCTTCAAAAAATTGATGATAGATGCAATATTTATGGGTACATTTGGTCTAGCTAGGTTCAATTGAATTTCCTTTGGCTTAAAAGTAAACAATAAAAAAAGAGTAAAAATAAAATACGTAAAAGTATAAAATAAAAAAAAATAAAAATAAATATTTTATAACATTCATATATACACTATTGATTACCCTTAACATAGACATTATTTTAATCGATCAAACAAATTTCTGGTTTCATGACTAGTTGTCTATTATTTGTTACTTAGAATCCAAGATTATAGGATGAATATAGGAAAGAACAAACACTTGTGTTATTATCCTAGAAGAGCTCTCAGCCCTTTGAACATTTCTACATTTGCTTTTTTCCCCCAAATCATAACATCTATCTCCACACAGACCTACTTCTCTCTTTTTATCTTGCTTTTTTCTAAAGTTTGCTTCCTTTTTTTCATTTGTTTTTGAAGCTTCATTGTTCGCCACTTATCCAAAATGGTATGTTTTGCAATATATAATGCACAATTCTATATGTATCTCTTGTTGTTGTTTTAATAATTTGTGCAATTTTTGAACATAAATGATATGATCACTTTTCTCATTTTTTTTATTTAGAGATAAAACAATGCTAAAAGGGGCAGCCCGGCTCTTCTGTTTCCACAACTCAAATCTGTGACCTTGTGGTCATATGACATTAACTTTAACAATTATGTCAAAGCTCCCCCTTTCAGATAAATCCAATATTATGATCAAATAGTGAATGTGGTGATTCATGTTGTATCCTGTTGGGACCCGGGGCAGATTTAGGAAGGCTCCAGGAGTGTCACGTGACACTGCTTTGTCAGAAAAATATAGTTAAAAACAGATATAAAGTAAGGTGACATTGCTAACAACCAAAGGTGCATATAGCTGAATTGGTTTGACTCTGGAATTCCTTAGGTTAGTTTGTGTGTTCAAATCTACAAAGCTGACAAAAAAAAATCTGCGTACACCACTGGTTGAGACTTATGATCATTATTTACAATCCGATGAGACGAAACAAGAATCTTTCACACACAGATAAACAGAAACATATAAGACTTACTATTACAATGCTTGAAAGGGAATAGTATAATCAAATTAAGTTGGGGATGTTAGCTGCTGTGTGTCCAGTTACATTTTATCGCGTAAATTTTTTATGCAAGATATGGATTTTACAATCTATTTAAAAAAGTATATGCCTAGTATTTGTCTCAAAATTCTCATGAAATTGAAGTGATTAATGAAAGTTTAATATGTTTTGGTTGGATGTGTAAACTGTTGGATCTATTAGGCGAATTCGGCATCAGGGATAGCAGTGAGTGATGAGTGCAAGCTGAAATTCATGGAGTTGAAAGCAAAAAGGAACCATAGATACATAGTGTTCAAGATTGATGGTCAGCAAGTTGTTGTTGAGAAGGTTGGTGGACAGGCAGAAACTCATGATGATTTTGCTAATAGCTTGCCTCCCAATGAATGCCGCTATGCTGTTTTTGACTATGATTTCACTACTAATGAAAATGTCCAGAAGAGCAAGATCTTCTTCGTTGCTTGGTACCCCTACTCGACTATTTTTCTTTTCAATATACTAATCTTGTTTTATGTTTGAATGAATGGTTGATGTGATTTGACAAATTATTGAGGATGTAGGTCACCAGAAACAGCAAGGGTAAGAAGTAAGATGTTGTATGCAAGCTCGAAAGACAGATTCAGGAGGGAATTCGATGGTGTCCAGGTTGAGTTGCAGGCTACTGATCCAAGTGAAATGAGCTTGGATACCTTTGTTTGCAGAGCTCTCTGAATTGTGTCTACACTGTTGGGGCCTTTTATCAACTCACTAGTAAAAAAACATATGTTATAGGCCCTTTTTCTTGATGGGGTTTGAGTAATTTTTGTTCATTTACGCTTTCTTGTCTAAGACGTTTGTTTAAGATTTTTCGTTTGTACACTATAGATATGATCATGTGTGACAATGTGATGTAATCCTAATTTCTAATTATATTCAGTTCAATTCTTGTTCATCTTTTTGTCTTTCCTTTTCCTTGTTGTTTTTGCTTTTGTAGATTCTGCAAACTCTTAAATATTTGTTATTCTGTAAATAAAATCGAAAACAAGCTTCCTCTAGATTGGTTAAGGCATAAAGCTTCACATTGATCCTGTTTTGGAAGTTCTAAAGTAGCTGATATCAGAAGATCAAAAGTTATTTTACATTTTTTTTTCAAGAAACTGATGCTTGTATTGCTCTTCCACAACCCCGTTTTCACGAGCTAATCTAGATTCATTTTACTAAACCAAGTGCAGTTATGTAAGGTTGATCCTAATCACAAGAAAGTTTATTCTTCTTTGATTATGTAAATAATATCGAAAACCAGGGTGGAGACTGTTTAGTGTGAACCATTTTGAAATTCCACTCAATTTTTTATCTGATTTGTATTGCAGAAGGACGTAGAGCATTTATATACAAATCAAGACTCAAACATATAATTGTTATCTCAAAATTAAAGCTAGATTGTTAATTTGAGGAGATAAACAAAGAAGCTTGATACTGCGAGTTTTCTCAACTTCACTTAATCTTATAACTTGGATTAGCAACAAATTTGTAATATACTTGATAAATGCTGGCACTAACAGATGTTTCTCCAGCGTTTGCCAATTTCTTATCGAATTAGGGGATACTTCATAGCAGGATTAGTATAGTTGCAGATACTTTAATTGAACTCTCAGTTTAATCATTCAAGTCAATGAAAAGTTGATTGCACAATATCTATGTAACAAATGAACATTTTTCTGTATAGATTGCCGATAAAGAACAAAGATTTCTGCAATACATATCTTGAGGATAACTGATTTACAGTGCTTCTTCAGAAGTATCTTCTTTTCTATATGGAAAGGAACATAGCTTAAGCAAATACTATGTCCTTGATGTGGAAAGTTTCAAATACTTTGAGCTTCTTCCCATAGTTCAACTTGCTTTGTGAGATTCTGTTTTCTATCGATAAAATTTTGGAGATCTGCAGGACTCCAGGAAGGGGGCATGGTGCATGGCTCTGAAGATGAAACATTATTAATCCTGGAATGTACCCTAAACTTCTTTCTTATTCCTTTCGTTGAGCAAATCAATGTATCGGAGCATACTTCAACAGCATCTCTAGGTATAGTGGGCTTATATTTCAAAAGCTTGGCGTATTCAGTTAAAAGATGAAACATGTAGTCGTAAATGTACTTCATTTGCAGCTCCTCATGTACAAATTTGCTACCTGCTTTTCCTATTTCTTGTGCCTGTTGAAAGTCAGTGCACTTGAACGTTAGATTATCATCAAATTATTGTAATAGAAGATTGGTAAAGAATGTCACCTTTTTTGCATTCTTATTGCCCCAGTCTACTGCAAACTTGATGGATTTGCATTTGTCTTTCTCATTTATTGGCCAGTAATGGACTGTTGGCAGCAAACTCCTTGTGTAGAAATCATAGTAGTGGGGATTTATGAGCAGAGCCACAGAATCACAGGCTAAAATGTACTTTTGACTTACTGACCATGCTAGCCCTTCAACATAAATCTTGTATCTGTTTCATCATGTCAAAATTAGTCCAACAGAAATGAGTTAAGAACAATTCAGAACCTCGAAGATACGAAAGATTCAGAAAAAAGAGGTCTTTCTGAGAGATTGCCTGCATACCTATGAGTGCATTGAGTGGCCAAATCTGAGGTTTTATAGCCTTGTCTGCGTTCGAGAGCCCATTGCTGAAAAAAGATCATTATCAACTTATCAAAAATAGAATAGTATGAAATAATGTTCGAGTGAACCTAAGCTTTTTGCAAGGTAAGAGTTGTAGTCATGTAACTAGGAGGCCACGGGTTCAGCCTGTTGAAATGCACAGAGTTGACACTTACCAAGCCATAAATTCGAGCATTCCAGTCCTGCTTCCCAGAGACGTTGCACTTGATAAGGTCACGTCTTGCTTCGCCTAACACTGTGTTCCCTTTCCAATAAGCATAAGGCTCCCTTTCTGTCCACTTAATCATCTCATTGCTCTGCTGCAAATCTTTTTCCAACTTATCCCATGGCCTTATGGAGAGTTCAGGCCTGCACAAGTACCAAAAACAAACCATTTCTTATACAATTCAACACATACTAATTCAAAAAATAACACTGGTTTTAAACATGAAATAGATATAAGAATGTTGTTTACCAACCCCAAAAGGACCAATCAGGGAAAACAATATCAAAACTCGATCGATTTCCACAGTAATGAAACAATGGTGGTGGAATTGAGTCCTTTGATTTTCCATAATCACTTCTTTGTGTTACTGGTTGATCACCACATTCGAAAACTAAATCTAAATCAGGTAACATGCCTGGATAAAAACTAAGAAGCTGCAATATCCCCCACAATGTAACTATGTCCCTTTTTTGAAAAGTTGCTTTATACTTCTCAAAATACACTTTTCCATTTACTACAACTACTCTAAAATGAGCTACTTCTCGTGCTTTTTCAACCATTTTTCGCGTTATCCCTGTCTCTTTCCATGGCCTTAAATCTTCATGAATCCATCTAAAATACTCAGGGCACGACTCGGATGATGACCTGAATTCAGGTTTCATTGGTGAAACTCGCGGACATTTTATAGAGCAAGAAACTTCAGGGAAAATATCAACTTTATTACTCTTTTCCAAGGATCCTGTATCCACAGACTGAAAAAAAAACACTGTTAATTTCACTGAATTTTATCCACTATAACAATTTAACGTCTATACGTTCGAGTTATGGTGATACTTACTATATCCATCCATTGAATTGTTAGAGCTAAAATAGATAAAAGAATTATACAGAATCCAATAGTTGTTTTAATTGAAGAAGTGATGCGCTGCCTGGTAAACATTCCAAATTGTTTGGGATGTAAAAAGATGAAATCTTTAAAAAACAGTATTTTAGCTTTATATGAATTCTTCATATTCATATATTCAAGCAAGATCAAAAGTATATATCAATCTTTAAATGTTATATTTAGTAAAGAAAATAATAATGGTGTAAAATTGTTTCTATATGTCTCCATGCACCCTTCTTGCACAACTTTATTAATGGTTGAGAAATTTTAGCATTTTGTTGTCATATGGGGTGAATCTTGATTTCTTCAAATTAAATATGAGGTATATAATTGTTTGCTCCATAAAAAGAGCAACATTTGGTGGAAAATAATAATAAGGATTCTCTTAATTAATTGTGTTGCTTCGAATTTCATAGAAATATTGGAGATTTTATTTATTTTTAAAAAAAGAAAATTAATCATGTAAACGTAGTCTAAAGAAACACGTAGAGGCGGCAAACGGGCAGAACAAGTCGCTATATCAAAAATGATCTTTAGCGATAATTAATTAATAGATATCTTTAGTGGCAATTAACATTTTTTGTAAATGTCCCTAAAGCCTATATCAACATTGAATCTAGTGGCAATTAATTAATGCTGGTAAAAGTTTTACCACTCTTAATTAGTTAATGTGCATATTTATTATCAATAAAACTGTTTTTGTTATAATGAGTTAAATATGAGCATATAAAAAACGAATCATGTGAAAATGGACAAAATATCCGACTCCACCAATATTTGAAAATGTAACACACACAGAGCTTGTAAATATAGAGAGAGCTACTAACTAAACTCTACTTGGAAGTTTATAATTTATTAAGATGAGAGCTAGGTTGAAAAAGATCTACTTAACAAATTATCAATACATTAAGTTAATACAGTATTTTTCTAAAATACAAGTACAACATAACTAACATTATCTAATTAGTTGCATATATAATTAAAAAGGTCCCTAGCTATAACAATTGCTTGTTGTTTTGGTTACTCCAAAACTCATTTTCCCATGCCTCCACTTGTTGTGTGGCTTTTATCTTTTGTTCAACAAATGATTTGATTTCTTGAGGTTCATAAGGTGGAGGAAGTGTACATGGATTTGTATAACTAGGAGATTTCTCTAACCCTTCTTCCATGAATTTTCTCCATATACCTTGTGAAGTGCATGCCAATGATTCTGAACATATTTCAACTGCCTCTGATGGAATTTTTGGTTCAAATTTTTGCAACTTTGCATATTCATTTAACAAATGGAATATGTAATCAAATACATATTCCATCTTCATATCCTCATGAATGAAATCACTTCCTGCCTTTCCAATTGCCTCTGCCTGACAACATAATAATAAGAAAATAAAATTGTTAAAAAAATGAGTCGTTTACTAAATGAACTTAAGTCTTATCGACTAGGGGTAGCCTGGTGTACAAAACTGTATGATACAGACACTCTATCCTAATGCAAACATAATTAGTAGTTGTTTGCATGTTTCCACGGCTAGAACATGTCACCTATAGTTCATTCGGAGACAATGTAACTCTATCATTGCTCCAAGGCTCCCCTTCAAGTCTTATCGACTGACGATATACATTGTAATTAATAATGTAATATATAGAAGTGAGTATCTATAAATAAGTAATTGTACCTTGTGAGTGTGATTGTTGCCCCATTGAACAGCAAAGTTGAGGGAACCACATTTATTATTTTCTCTAATGGGCCAATAATGTTGTTGAGGAATCATTCCTCTCATGAAAAAATCATGGTAATGAGGTTTTATGTACAATGTTGGTGAATCACAAGCCAAAATGTATTTTTCACTCACTGACCATGCCCATCCTTCCACATATATTTTATATCTGCAATCAACCCACAACAAATATTTCAAATTTACAATCTACACCCCAATAAAATTTAAAACTATTTTTTTAATTAAAAAAAAACATGTTTTTTTTTTGTTTTAATTAAGGAGACTATAAAATAGAAATATGGCAATACCTATGGGTGCATTGATTTGCAAGATCTGATTCCTTGAAACCCTTATTTGATTGATCATCCCAATCCTGAGGATTTGTCATTGAACAATAAACTCGGTTAATTACAAGGTGGGAAATCGAACCCTTATCAATAAGGTGAAAATTCATGTAGCTAACTAGTTGAACTATTAAGATTTCACTATTATACATTATGAATCAAAAGTAATTAAATTGATTTAAGATAGACTACCATCTATTATTTTATTTTTCAAAAACAAAAAGAAAGATCAGGGGAAATAAAAAGTTATCATTGTCAAATGGGCGGCTACGGCTGAATTTGGAGAGGGTGAGATGGATTGAATCAACAAATGAGTCATTCGTAGAAAATTAGTTGAGTTGAGAGCAGCGTCAATATAGACAAAATAATGGATCAAGTCCAAACACGCCCAAACTCTTATCGAGTTTTGTTCTAGTTGTTTTTCTAAATTTATTTAATTAGCAAAAAATAATAATTTAAAATATTCTTCTTTATTATAGCTTTATATAACATATCAAGCAAAAAAGATATTATTCATTTAAAATATTCTGACAAGATTTCTTATGATCTCTTTGGAATTCATACTCGGCCCAAATCAACACAACTTTTAGATAATTAAGATATGTTAAGATGTGTTGAGTTGACAACCCATCCAAACTCGATATCAAATGAATTTATATTTTCACAAGCTAATTTTAGCGAAACTACTTATCATGATGCAAATATTGTGAACTAAATTGAGAGTACAAACCTGGACATATAAGAGAGTATGAAAGTTTTGTTTGTCAGTAATATTACACTTCATGAGATCTTTTCTAATTGGTGAAACATGTGGATTTCCCTTCCAATAAGCAAAGGGTACCCTATCTTTCCATTTTGTTCTTTTGTTACCTTCTTTTATCTCCTTAATCACACTTCTCCATGGCCTTATATTTGTCTCAGCCCTACAAAAATAACCATAAATAATCATGTCCTAATTAGTCAACAATTTTTAATCAGCCTCAAAAGTCGACATTTAATTTCTTGTACTGTATGAGTTTTATATTTATAAATTTTGCCAGCAAAGTTAGGAAGATCGAAATTAAAATAAAATATCATGACACATGATCAAAATCATAAATAATTATAACTTTGGAAGACTCAAACAAAAATTCAATCGTTTACGTCAAACACACTACAATGTTTTGTCTTATTTCTCTAGCAAGACCAAAAAACACAATTTCATAAAATCTGCGTATTTTATTTTATTTTTAAAAAGGAAAAAAAAATTCCAAATTATGTGTAAAAGGTGTATTGTATTAAAATCTTAAACGACAGATAAAAATGACTAACTGCAAGGGTAAAGAAAGGTAGTAATTAATTACCAGCCCCAAAACGACCAATCCGGGAAGACGATATCCAAACTATGCCAATCTGAACAGTATCGGAACAACGGTGGTGGGCCGGAGTTAGGTTTCCGGTAGTCTTTTGATCGGACGACCGGCCGGTCATCGGTATCAAACATGATCTCCAAATTAGGTAGTTTTCCAGGGTACCACCTTAGTAGTTGTACAATTCCATACATAGTGTACAAATGTCTAGTTTGAATAAATTTCTTTTTGTTATATTTTTCAACATAAATTTTGCCATCCAATATAATTAACCTAAAATGTGCATTTCTTTTTCCTTTCTCCAACATTTCCCTAGTAATTCCTGTCTCTTTCCATGGCTTTAAATCTTCATGAATCCATCTAAAATACTCAGGACATGTTGAGTTATTAGGGTTTAAGGGTTTATAAGAAGTAGGGTAATTTCTTGGACATTTATTGGATTGATTCCATGCACTACAATCCAAAGGGAATTCAAGAATTTGAGGTTGGATTGTTGGGGCTGCTACTTTTTTGTAGAAATGACTAGTGTATTTTGCCTGCATAAATTTAAAGAAATAATAATTAAATAAACTAATTGGAAATTTTAAATAGGATAATTACGATCCTAAACACTTCGATCGACCAACTAATTTAACAAAATGTATATGGTGTGTATATTCCAGCCATGTTGATAAACTAGTTGACCGAACTCTACATCTCTATAAGACGATAACTTAATTAAAGAAACACAAAAAGCAGAAATAAAAAGAATTGTCATGCATTTATTTCCATAAACAAAAACAAAACAAAAAACGTTTGCTTAATTCATTCTTTAATTTATCAAGGATAGAGTCAATGAGTTTGAATTTATGAGTTCTGAATTTTAGAAAAGATAAGTCATTAAATTCTTGATAAATTATTTATACATATTAAATATAAAATACAAATATATGTAAGTTTGAGCTAAATTTATTGAATTTTGTCGAACTTATAGATGTACTTGAATCAACGGAGGTAATATAAAGTCCCTTCTCCATAATTTTTTTATTTATATATATTTTTAAAAAAGAAAAAAATAAGGGGGCGGAGGTTCAATATCAAATTCATTAACTTGACTGATACTATATGGCAGGTAGCTATTAATTTGCTTACATGTCTTTTAACGCAATGTATTTCAATGCATTAAAATGACATTTAAGGTGATAAAGGAGAGATTACTCAAAAAAACAAAGGGAAGGTACGTGCAAGCTGATTCAAAAAAACATTTACGAAAAAGAGAAGTAAAAACATATATGAAAAGGAGAATGGAGACTTACAAGATCAAACCATCCCGCGAAAAACAAGAGAGAAACTACGAGCAGAAAGAAGAATAGAGTCAACGATTTCGTTAAGGTTGTTGTAGTTTTCTTCTTGAAATATTTCCATTTTGGTGAATTGTTTTGAAATGCTGGCCTTAGCCAAAATTCACTCTTCAACTTCTCATTCTTTTCTTTCATTATTTTTGCCACAACTTATATATATATATATATATATATATATATGCAATGCACTTAATATAATATAGGTGTTTCTAATTTGGGTGATTTTTATTTTTATTTTTGTGGAGGGGAAAGAGGTGTAGGTTTTCTTCACAAGAGAAGTGAATCAGTATGTATTAATATATAGTAAGTAACTTACCAAAATTAATGGCTTTTGTTAGAAGGAATATTCATCAAGCTAAGAGAAATTATAATAATAATTAATGAGAGAATAAAGTATTAGTCCTCACATAAAAAAAAAAGTCCTCACATGTGTTATGGGGTTACTTAATTTTGTGATAAGTTGAAACTGACAATATT
The DNA here is from genome assembly GCA_029582685.1 of Solanum piurae. NCBI lineage: Eukaryota > Viridiplantae > Streptophyta > Magnoliopsida > Solanales > Solanaceae > Solanum > Solanum piurae. The sequence continues at coordinate 13,359 of JAJOOO010001855.1, forward strand.
TTCTTAAAGTGTCGAAAGAATACAATAAGGCAAACACATTATTTAACACCCACAAATTTATTTATGCTAATTTCCTTGCAATTGTAGGTAAGTGGTCAGGAGAAGCTAGAATTTTAATTTTATGTGTTTTAAATTTTATATGATATTAATAACTAGGTTTTGAATTTAATATTTTATATATATTTAATAGTTTTATTAATACAAATATATTGTTTGAGCAAAATCTACTAAACTACTAGCTCCGTCTTTTAATTTAAAAAGAAAATTCCACACCAAACTTTAAAGAAAATAGGTGCTTGCTAGTGCCTAGCTAATAGAGTAATGAAGAAAAATCTTGATTGTGAAGTATACGTCCAACTCTGACTGAGTCCAATTTTTGGCAATGGAAAAGGGAAAATTAAATGTAACTTCAGCCAAATTTAATTGCCACTGGACTTTTCAAAAATAAATAAATTGGAGACTAATTAAGCTACTTATGGAAATTCTTATTTTCATTTTTCTTCAATTTGAACACTAATAAGTAATAATATAAATCCCATATTAATTATTTTTACCCACTTGGTGGATGGTAAGGTACAATCCTTATTAGGCCTTACCTTCCCCTATTATATATGAGGCATAAACTTAGCCTAAAGTACAATAACAGTAATTAATTAATGTTGACAAATTTAGATTTTCCAGTTCCCTTATTATAATCATATATTTTTATTATTTTTTTTTATTTGGGTTCGATATCAATATTGGAGTTCGACTATATTTGAATTCACACCGTATAAGGTCCCATTGGGGAGAAGCGCTTCCTACTCTCTGGTAAGGATTTTCCACACCCAAGAGCTCTATTTAAGGGAGAAGCAGACTCATCTACGGCACCAAAATCATACATTTTAAAAGACTGTAACTTAGATTTTCCACACCCAAGAGCTCTATTTAAGGGAGGAGCAGACTCAGTAAATCTACTGCAGCACATCCTTTGGTGATAGAATCGTACATTTTGAAGTCCTACAACCATCAAATACGATAAGGTTATTATACAAAAAAGGTTCCAATTTTTCTTTTCTTTTGCGGGATTACTTATATGTAGTCAGTTTATATTAACGTTATGAGTACGTACATGAAGCATATTTTTACATAGTTTATTTTTATTATCACTAAACCGTAGTTAATTAATTAATACATATTTTGCACCCAAATTTACTTAATTATGATTAGTATGATTTGATATAAATATTGGGTGCATATAATTTTAAATTTTTAACAGGTTGGGTAGGGGTAAGGGTCGATACTCGAGGATCATAGTAATTAATCAACGCAACTACAAATTTCAAATTAATCATAGTGACAATACCTCAAATCACTATTATTGATGCCCATGAATTTTTTGCGTGATTAACGTTACATTTTTACTCATGCTTGTAGTGAAGGTGAGTATTATAAGCATGATTTTCAACCTAAATAATTGAATGAAAATGCAAAATGCACATCCTTTAAGAACAAGTGAAATAATTGTGAACCAAAAGTAAGTTTCATGCAGTAGAATGTTGTAACTTGTGAATGGTACGGATCAAAGTCGAGGTTAAAATTAATTTTTAATGTATATATATATAGCAGATGTTGAATCATTTGTTTCTCGTATTAAGCTATGTGTGTGGTATATTTTATTGCAAATATAGCCAAGTGGAGAATTAAGGACTTGGTCAATATACTAAGAAGTTACTTAAAAAGGACATTTAGGATTTAGGAGGATTTTGTGTGAAGTAATTTGGATGCCGATTAGCCTGTTTAACTTTTAGTGAGAACTAAGCAATTCAATTAATGTGGAACTAAACTATAAACATGTGATTAAGCCTCCAAATAAAATTAATTAAGAATTTGACTTTGACAAAGTCATTCCCTGCAAAGTTTGTCATTAAGCAACATCACAATATTTATAACATCCTTTCACATGTATAATGCATTAATAGGGTCAAAAATCAAAATACTGTGAAAGTCCTTAAAAATGAGGAAAATGACTTCTCTAGTCCTTAAAAATGAGGAAAATGACTTCTCTAATGAAAGTAAGGAAAACAAATTTTATTAATGACATTCCAGATTCATTCTCTTTCCACTCGCCCAACATTCCTAATCCCCACCCCTTGACCATCTCAACCTTATCACCCCCGAACCCTCCCCCTTATCTAATCCCGCGTCACATAGTATTTTGTTATATTACATATAAATACGCTTCAAATGATATTTCTTTTCTTACTTATTGAATACTAGAAAATAAGTAAGAAACTCGCACAATATTTTCTAGAAAAATACTTTCTATCGAAAATATTTTCCTTCATACGAAACACATTATAAAAGTTCACTCTGATGGAATCTTCCATAACAAGCCAATGTAAGAAGGTTGACAAGAGAACCAAAAAGGTTGTCCGATGACAACAATTATACAATTTTAAACTACACAAATTACAAATATACGCAACATTAATTGTATGGGCTTATAATGTCAAACAATGCTTCAAATACGGCCCATGTTCATGTACACTTCAAACTCCAAAATTGCAAATTGCAAAATTCACAGATCAACTTGTGGCCCAACAAGGCCTACTTGAATTTTGGTTTGGGACCTTTATCGAAATAGTGGTCGAATTTACTGTTTATTTTTGGGAAAATTGTATGAAATAGCAAACTATCAATTCAAATTAAATGTTATAGCCATAGTTTATTTTAATTGTAATTCGCAACAAACATCCCCTTTTTTTGCCATCTGATTCGATATACAATTAGCCATTTTCGGTATACAATTAGCCATTTTATACATTTCGGTATAAAATGTATAAAATACGCTTGTGTTTGTATAAAGCGAGAGAAAAGTGTATATACAAATACAAATACATATATTTTCGTCCTATACACTTGTAATTATACAAATACAGATCTTATTATACAAATTACAATGTATAAATGAATTTATACAAAACTGAACAATTTGTATAAAATTGGATGTTTGTAGCGAATTATACAAATCAAAAGCTCCGTAGCAAACATAAAATTTGTTATGGAACGCAATTATGCAAACTATAACTATAACATACAAATATGATTTTTATATTTGCTATATTTTCTAATTGCTATACATATATTATATATTGAGTATATACATTGTTATTCATATTTTATACATATATCAAACATCCGATCATAATTTATAGTTTAAAGGGTTGGAACGACTATTTAGATTAATTCTTCTTGGAATGGTGTTATGGTTTGAAAATGGTATGAAAAAGCTCCTTGAATGTAGTATGGCAATAATAGAATTTTTGATTGTCCAAAACAATTATATATTTAAGAAAATTTTGCCCATAATGCTAAGACTATATGACAAATCCATCTTTCATCATTGATCAAATAAAAAAATCAATAATTAGTGACAGATTTTGCTCTTTAATTCCAGTTTCCACATGAATAATATAGGTGTAACCTACATTATGATTAAATTGGCAAATTTATGCATGTGTAACAACTTATTGAAGTATACAATAGGCAGAGAAGATTAAAACTGATCAAATTAATAAATAGTTATATACACGTTTCTTCAAAAAACTTGTCAATTTAAAAATCTATCAGACAATTAATTTTCTTTTCAATTCGCCCTTCGTTGTTGGCATGATTACATACATTCCTTTCGGGACTCATCATCCTTGAGGTTTCCCCTATCATCGTATATATTAAATAAACATCACGCTTTTGATATTACAATAGTCACAACTATCTTCATGTGTCGCTTTGGTTCAATGAACCTCGTGAATTTGTCCCTAAGATTACTCTTCCATCGAGCTCAAAAATACACACATATATCATGTGAATTTTTATTATGTTATATAAAATTCTTCAATATTTTAGAAGACGCGTGTATAATACTCCATAAATCCTAACTTCAAAGGTGGTCCATAGGCCATGGTGTTAGTTGCGATATTGTGCATTAAAATATCGAACCCGGCCCCCACCAAGGTAACTACTTCTATCACCACACCAATGATCACACATAAAACCATTAAAAAAAATTAAGCTAGTGATTTTCATAAATACCACCAAAATTGTGTATAGAATGAATAACCTTGTACTTCCTCTGTCTCAATTTATGTGACACTTTTCATTTTTCGAGAGTCAAACAGTTTAAGTTCAACCAGGATTTTGCGCATGAAATCTTCAAAAAAATAAAAATGAAATGTATATATTTGTAAACTATGTAAAAAGTATTATAAGTCACAATAATTGATAATTCAAAATGTTTAAAAGATACATAAAAAATTTACGGTCAAAGATAGATATGTTTGAATCTCGAAATACGAAAAATATCACATAAAATGGGACGGAGAGACTAGTAAATAACACGGTAATTTTCATAGCTTTTTATAGAATAAATAAACACACTCAAACTATTTTTTCGAGTAAATAGTTTAATGTGTTTTTTACGGTGTTTAATTTGATATATATAGTTGTTGGCATTTATTCGAGGGGGTCCATAACTCCATATACAAGAGTTTTTATTTCTAACGAGAGTAAAGCAAATGGGGAAAAGAGAGAGTAAATTAGGGTGTGTTTGGTATGACGGAAAATGTTTTCTTGGAAAATAAGTAGATTTTTGATTTATTTTCTCATGTTTGGTTGGTGAGTAGAAAATATTTTTCGAAAAAGTTTTTTAGTGTTTGATTTATGAATGAAAAATATTTTTGAGAAAATAACTTTTATTTTTACTAGAGAGTAGAAAATAATTTTTGAATTGAAATTGAAAATATTTTTTAAAAATAAACTTAAATTTTTTTTTTGGGGAGGGTGGTGTAGTGGGAGTAGGGGTGAGATGGGGTAAAAAAACTAAAAAATTGAAATTAAAAATATTTTTTAAAAATAAACTTAAATTTTTTTTGGAGGGGGGTGGGGGGCTGATAAGGTTAGGGGGGGGGGGTTCGCGAGTAGGGGTGTAGGTGGGGGGTGGGGTGAAAAAATAAATTCGAAATTCAAAATACTTTTTAAAAACTAACTTTAAAATTTTATTTGGGGGGGGGGGTAGTGGGGCTGGCAAGGGTGGGGGGTCAGGGTAGGGGTGAAAAATAAAAATTTGAAATTGAAAGTATTTTTTAAAAACAAACTTTAAATTTATTATTTTTCTTGTGGGTGGGGTGGTAGGGGGCTGGTAGGGAGGGTGGGGTGGGGTTAAAAATAAAATTTTGAAATTGGAAATATTTTTAAAAACAAGCTTTAAATTTTAATTTATTTTTTTTGGGGGGGGGGGTTAGGGTAGGGGGCTGGTTGGGGGTCTGGCGGGGTGGGGTGGGGTAAAATAAAATTTTGAAAATGGAAACATTTTTTAAAAACAAGCTTTAATTTTATTTTTTTGAGGGGGAACTGGTAGTGGGTCTGGGGGGTCTGGGTAGCGGTGGGGTCGGGGCCTCGGGGGTGAAAAATGAAAATTTGAAATTGAAAGTATTTTTTTAAAATAAATTTTAATTTTTCTTTTGGAGGGTGAGGTGGTGGTAGGGGGCTGGCTAGAGGGGGGTTAGGGTGAGGATGGGTAAAAAAATTGAAATTGAAAAATATTTTTTAAAAATAAGCTTTAAATTTATTTTTTCAATAAAAAAAATTGTAAGTTGAAGTTGGAGGAAAGTTTTGGAAAATATTTTCTTTAATTTTTTAAGGAAAGTCATTTTCCTTAAATTTGAAGAAAATAAGTTGATTTGAAAAAAAAAATTCTAAAATATTTTACCCAATCAAACATGAGAAAATTGGAAACATTATACCAAACACACCCCGAAAGAAAAACATGGATTCTTCATGATTTGACAACTACACTGTTTAAATTATTTGATTGACAAAAATTAATCAAAGGCAACACTACAGCCACATGAATAAACCAAATCAATGTTAAACAATCAGCATAAATAAACAAAATAAGCTCAAAATTTATAAGATCTGTCGAAAATCTTACAAAAAAAATATTTGATCACAAAACTTGTAAAAGAATCTTTTTTTTTAAGCTTGAAGCGTGTCAAAAATATTATCTTTAAGAATATTTTAATATAAATATATATCATATTATTACTAAAAATGGAAAGCTCGTAACCTCAAATTGAATTATCATTTTGCCCTTCCATTTAATTAAAATGATTAAATATCTAATTAAATAATAACATTTTAATTACATAATAACATAATTTGAATTCCAAGAGTTGTACTTTAATTCTTTAGTAATTATGACATTACAAATTTCTTTTGTTTTCTATTTCTGTTTAGCTTTCATCAGTTAAAAAATATTCATATTATTTTACCTTCTATAAAATCAATAGCTTTAGCTTTTGGTCCATTATCAATTTATTATAATATTTTGTTCTTCAAAATGCTCAAAATTTGGTGTATGCACAACACTTTCTGGGATAAAGGTATATTCTTTTTATGGGAAAAGGGTCTGATATACCTCTTAACATTGCTATTTGAAGCTGATATGCCCTCGTTATGAAAGTGGCTCATAAATACCCTTACCGTTATACAAACGGCTCACATATACCCCTACCGTTACAAAATGAGCTCACATATACCCTTCATTTAACGGAAGTGAAAAAAATAGTTTTAAATTTATATTTTTGACTTTTAATTTTCTTAAAAATTATTTAGGGGTATATATGACTCTTCTAGCAAAGTTCAAGGTATATTTTAATCTTTTTCATACATAAATTATTTTTTGACTTCTTTTATTATAATTATTTGAGTTTCTTATTCTTATTCTTATTTTTTTTCTTTCATTCCTTCGTGTAAAGAAAAAAAATTAAAACTATTTTTTGTGGCTATATTATAATTTTAAACTTTTTTTTGTCTATATTATAATTTAATTTTTGTATTTTAAGAAAAAAAATTGGTCATTTATAATAAGTTTTACAAGAATATTAGTGAAACATAAATAAATTTGACCATCAAAATAATAATCTAAATTAGTCATTAAAACAAAACAAAAAAAGTCAAAAAAAATATGTTTGAGGAGGATTAAATATACTCATATGGGATTATATTTAAAAAATAATAAAACATTAAACTAAAATTAATTTTTTTCATTTCCATTAGAGGAAAAGGGTATATGTGAGCCATTTATATATAAGTAGGGGTATATATGAGCCACTTTCATAACGAGGGGTATATCATCTCTAAATGACAAAGTTGAGGGATATATCAGACCCTTTTCCCTTCTTTTTATATTAGTTTCTTCAATTAACTTTTCTTTAAGTTGTGTAACCTCTGTTTTTGCTTTTAATAATATTTGTTCTCTTTTGCTCTTTGTTGTTTATTGCTTATCCTCAATCTTCAGATTTTATTTTATATTAACTACGTGACTTATTTTGTTTGGTCTTCTTTTGAAATTCTTGCATCTACTCAATTTTTTCCTCTTTTTTTATTTTAAGAAATTTGTACTAATTAACATAAAATACACGTATACCACACATGTTTGAGAACTAATATCCTAAAATTCAACAAGTTTTTCTAATGAGAAAATACATAAAATTCCCCATGAACTTGACAGTGAAACTTACTTTAGTACTTTAACTTTACGGGTAATTATATCTTTTCAAGTGAATTTAAATACACTCAAACAGCTGATGTGACAAGTCAAAAAATTTAGTGCACGTAGATACCAAAAAATAAAGAGAAAAAGAATAAGTGGCCCCCATTTTTTTCTTTTTAGTCAATAATCTTTTTTTTCCTTCATCTTCCTCACACCCCACCACCCCTCTCGCCCTCAACCACCACTTGCACCACCTCTTTCTTCTTCGTCGAACCCCCCACCTCTTTAATTTCTCCTTCTTCGAAATCCCCATCTCAACCCTATTTCTCCTCTAAGAAGCCTCACCCTCCTTCTTTCTCTTTGGATCTATTGCCTCAACCACCGCACACCCTTTTCTTCTTTTTCTTCGTTGAACTTTCCATCTCTTTCTCTTTCTTTGAAAATTGCCCCACCCCACCTCCATTTCCTTTCGATCCGTAAAAGGGTGTGATGAATAGGGAAAACATAGAAAAGCCAACAATATGTTCTTGCTTCAAAAAATATTATTTATGGTAATGTTTGAATGTGAACTTTAAGCTCTTTTTAATGAAAAATCTATAATTTCTTCATTTCAAATTAAATTTTCAGTCGTTATTTATTGTCTTAATAATGTGTCTTTTTTAAAAATGAAAGTGTTTTTGTGAGAATGGTTTTGATATTTGGATCAATCTTTCAATTGTGATCGAATTTGTTCAATTGCAGTCGTGACTGAGTTGAGGAACAAGGATCTTATATATTGAATTTTTTTTGCTTTCCAAAATTATGAATAAATAAAAAGAGACAAAAAAAGAATTAAAAAAGTAAAAATTAAATAATATTCTACGTGACACTGATGTGACAATGATGTGGCGCTGATATATTAATGACATGGCGCATGTGGAATGCACTTGCCATTGTGAGACTGATATTATAATTTTAGGGTGATATTAAATTCACTTGAAAAGAGATTAGGGGGTTAAATAATTATCCGTAAAGTTAAAATGTTAAAGTAAGTTTTGATGCTAAGTTGAGGAAGAATTTTATGTATTTTTTCTCTTTTCTAATATAAAACTAGAAATACAGAAATTGCGCACTAAACATGAAAACTTAGGTAAGAGACTTGTTGAAAATTAGTAATCAATTACCACAAAGATATTTTGTTTCTAGACAAACAAAAATGAATGGAAGTTAAAAAAAAAAAAAAAATTGTAAAAAGGTATAACTAGCTAACATAATGGGTAACTTTGTCGTCAAAAGGAGGTTCCATCCTCAAGTGGACAAATCTTCACCAATCGATAAAGAAGTTGTCTATCAAGCTTATAACGGAATGATCTTGAATATTTGACCTTGTTTTATTTCTAAATTATGTAAATTTATTTTTATAGTTTTTAAAATATAAAACGTTGATTCTCAAAATGTAAAACGGGACAATTAATTTGATTATTGGAGTAATTAACTACTATAGGGTATACTAATTAGCTGAGTCTACCTACTAATTTGTGGGTTCAATTTATATATATGTAGACAGTTTGGTCAAAATTAATATGATAACAATTACTATATAGGGTACTTAATAATGATTATGTGTTCTAATAAAGTAAAAGTACCGGGTCCAACTTAATTTTGTTGTTTTTTCTTGTTTCAAACAATTTATCGTTATAATTAGTTTAAAAAGAATTGTATCCATTTTATTTTTTTAATAATTTAACTAAACTGCTCCTATATGAACTTCTAAGCACCGCTTTCTTCATTATCGGATAACAAAATTCTGAATTAGGATTTAGGATTAGTTGTAATTACTGTAAAAATAATTAAACTATGATCAGTAACCTAATTATTGACATGGGTAGAATAAAATAAAATAAAAATCATATAATTAACACAGCTTGTTAGAATTATTACTAGTTAAAAATCATTTTGAACTATTTTACACTCTCACGTGACTCTAAGAGTTTGTTTGGCTTAACTTAAAAAAAGTAAGTTCTTAAAATAATTTTTAAAAAGTCAAAATTTAGTAACTTTTAAGTTAAAAAATGAAAAAATGGAATACCTATTTTTAACTTTTTTCTAATCGTATTTAAAATATCTAAACACTCTTAAAAATTGAAAACTATTTACAAATTAGTTTGACTAATCAAACACCCTTTTTAACTCAATCGAAATTTGAGAGAGTAGTTTAGCATATATAATCACACAAAATTGACAACTCTAAATATTAAAAGGCTAATTGAATTTCGTTATCCTATAAATAGTAGTACCACCTCCCTTCGCTACATCCATTTTTAATCACTCTAAATAAAACGTCTCTTTCAATATTGTTACATAAGTTTTTTAATTTCAACATTCAATTTAATATATATTTTCTTCTTATGCTCAATTAAATTAAGATATTTAAATTGACATAGGATGAATATTATTTTTTGTGTTTACTTTTACTTGTCCATTATATAAAAAATAGTTATCTAACAATACTTATTTAGACTAGAAAATCAAGAAATAAAATTATCATTTTAATCTATTTTACCTTGTTACTAAATATAATTTAACATTTAATATATTTTTTAAAATATTAAAATTCAATATATTCAAATTTCAAAGGTTGATGGTGTTATTCCTGATCATTAGACAAACGGAGCATTAACGTGTCTGCCGACATTGTCACATGTGGACACGTCCCCAACACTGCTTCCGTTGATTCATTGATACCAAATTATCCAATTTTCTTCACTACTACTCTCTTCTTCCTTTCTTTTTAACCAACAAAAAGTTTCATATAATAGAGAATCTCCAGATATTTCACAACTAGTTTCCATTTCCCTTTTCTTAATTGATTCCTTCTTCTTTCTTTCCCCTATATACATACATTTAATTTCAATTATAAGAATGGCAGAAGCTACTGCAGTTGCAGCTCCAGAATTACCACCTCCTCCTGCCATGGCCAAAACTGATGATTCTAAAGCTCTTGCTACTCTTCCTCCAACAAGTAATCATTCCTCAAATTCTAAAGCTCTATATATCTGTATGTATCTGCGTTTCTAATTTAGAGGATGGAGGTTTTCAATTTTTTACTTTTTATGTTTTCATATTAGGTTGTCATTATTCGAAATTGTTACTGTACTTTGTGCCTGTTAAATATTAGTATGATCCCTATTGATATCTTCTATTTCGTTTATTCATTGTTAAATCGTTGCTCTAAAACACTAAAATGGAAATGAGGTGGAGAATCGAACCCTTATCAATAACGTAAAAGTTTAGGTAGGTCGCCAACCAACTGGAACTACTGAGATTCTTCTAATTGAAAATCGAACTTTCACCTATATGAAGGTAAAAGTTCAAGTAGCCAACCAACTGAACGGGCTAAGATTCTTCTAAATTTTTGGTTTAAACCTTTTGCTTGGAGAAGTTTGATAATAAGCACAAGTTTGAAGTTTCTGTTGAATATTTGAAGACCACAAAGCATCCAAAGAAAAAAAAAATTACTGCCCGATTCTGATTTAGGTTAATTATTTATTCAGCAGACAAAATCAGTTAAACATGGTTGGTTAGGTAATTTATCGAGGTAAAAATATACATTAATTAATCATGTTTAAATGATAGAGTTATAGCCTATATGTAAATTAAAATATTCACTTTATTTGGAATTTTCAAAGTTGTAGTTGGAGTTGAAGTTGGCTTTGCCATACTGTTTGCAAAGAATCTTTAGACTTTAATACTTTTTAAAAAAATATGGTTTATACCTCGCAATTTCTAAAAACTAGCAAAATCATCTAACTCAACTAATTTACCTCAAACATGCAATCAAATTTTATCTCAAAATAGATAGTCACATAATATCATAGATTTGAATTTTGATCCCATATACAGCTACTACATATTATTACAAGTATTTTTTCGCTTTATTTGAAATTCTTGAAGATGGAGTTGTGTTTTGATTGTCTTTATTAATTTGATCTATTTTCAGTTGAGGCATCTAAATCTATTATTGTTCCTATCTAGCTGGACTCAACTGATTTTGATGCCTTTATACTCCTAACAACTTTTGAATTATTGGAAAGACTTGGTATACTGTTTTTTAAAGATCATTAATAGGTCCAATATCTCTCCTTTACTTTTTGGCAAAAATAAATCAATATGATTAGATGCCTTGCTTAATTAGTGGATGGCCACTCTGGTTTAAACTTTAATCAATAGAATTAGTGGATGGCCACTCTGGTTTACCTTGATCAAAAGAATTAGTACTCTGGGAATCATTGGTAGATAATGATTGTAGTGAAGGCGGGTAGGTGATACCTACTGTAGAGTCACTTGGTACCTGCACTTGTAGGATAGCAGGTACATCGAGGTGAACACAAACGGACTCGGACACTAACCTTTATGTAAATAGAAAGTTGATAATATTATCTCCTAGTATTGTTATGATGAAAATTTGATGCATTTCAAACAGATCATTGGTGTTAACTTTTTTTATTTTTGATAACCGAGAAATCCGTCTGTGACCCGCCCTTTGGACCAATCACAGTCTTCTAAACTTGGTGGATAATGGTCCCGCCCCTCTACCCTTCTCCACTTTAATACTGGACTTCGCTTTGCGTAGTGTGGGGCTTGAACCTGCGACTTAAGCCGCAAATCCTCCACCTTTTGCCACTCGAGCTAGGCCTTGGGGGCATCATTGGTGTTAACTTGGCTGATCACATTCTTGAAGTTCTGTGATTTTTGTAACTAATTTCTGATTGAAAAGTTGTAGAGAAAGCACATATATGAACTGCTTGTGTCTCGAGGGAAATATTCCGTGACTGATGATATATTCTCATTTACTGATTTTGGCAGAGCCTGACTCTTCAACAAAGAAAAGTTCAAAGGGATCCCTCGACAGAGGTATGCACCAATATTAGTTCTTGAAACTTTTCTAAGTATATAGGGATGTGCTTATGTTGCATATTGAAATATTTCATGAAGAATGCATTTAATAGCTGGCTTAGGCAACTTCGGTTGGAGCTTATCCTGTTATGTGACAAAATACCGCAAAGGAATTGAGTTTATTAAAGCCGGTCACATCTCACTCTCAGCAGTTAACAAGTTCATTCATTTTTTTTCCGCCAGATGTTGCTCTCGCACACCTTGAAACAGAGAAAAAGAATTCCTATATCAAGGCATGGGAAGAAAGTGAAAAAAGCAAGGTGAATAACAAGTAAGATTTCTAACTTGCTGTGTTATTCAAGAAAAATGTACACACAAAAACTTCATTGCCTATATGGATATCGTCACTTTTGAAGTTGCACAACAATTGTTTGCGGATGCTTTATGCATCCTCTATTATTTTTATTGTTATCTTAAACATGTTCTCATGTTCATGTCCACTTTTTTTAGTTCAAAATGCAAACATTTGTATAGATATTCATTTACTAGTGGAATGAATCTAGGAAATGTTCTAAATTTTGTGCTCGACATTGATATACCATTCATCTATACTCAAAAGCCTTTTGCCAATTCAATAACCCAAGTCATCACCTTGCTTTATTATTGAATAGGGCCGAAAAGAAGCTTTCTTCAGTTGGAACATGGGAGAACACCAAGAAAGCAAATATTGAAGCTAAACTGAAGAAACTTGAGGTAACCAGGCTCAAAATCTAGTATACATGCTTCTTCAATAATTTTGAACATGGAAATACTTGAAAACATGATATATTGTGGAAGATGTCTCATTTTGAACTATTCTGCGATATTCTTTCATGAGATACTCTGCATTCTGGCTGCAAGCTAGGTTGTCATCTAAAGACTCTTATTTCCTTTATCATATCGAGAAACGTTAGTAGTAGCTAAATGGGGTACTTATGACTTTAGAAACTGTTTTTCGTCGTCCAATGCTGACCAAAATATGGGTGATGCATAGGATGCGACGTCTATCATTGTCTAGAGAAATATTTAATGATGTTGATAACCTCCTTACAAATTTTGCAGGAACAACTAGAGCAAAAGAAAGCAGAATATGCAGAGAAGATTAAAAATAGAGTAGCTGCAGTTCACATGGAGGCAGAGGAAAAGAGAGCTATGGTTGAAGCCAGACGAGGAGAAGAACTTCTTAAAGCAGAGGAGATGGCTGCCAAGTATCGTGCTACGGGACAAGCCCCTAAGAAGATTGGATGCCTTGGATGTTAAAGCCATGAAATGTATCATTCTCGTTTGTGAATTTTCATGCTTGTTGCTCTTTATTGGGTGTTTCAAACATATCGAGTTTTCGTAGTTTGTGTAAGAAAAGCACTCGTGAAAGTTAAGTGTCATGAGGTTTCTACTAATACTTCATACTGTATCTGAGATTATGTATAAAATGTCTGGAAACTACAATGTTGAAATGTTGTCAAGAATCACTTGGTGTTCCAAGTTTGTGTCATGAAGTTTCTACTGTTTGCTTGCTGCTATTCAGGTTGGCCAAAAAAAATAAAAATGTAATATGTAAGCATGACTTATATAGAAACAAAGCATAGTCCTGAATTTCTATTACAAAATATTATGCATTATAGCACTATTGCTATTACAAAATATAGAGGGAAACCAACTGCATTGGTCTTTTCCTCTGATGGAACTGAGATAGCCCTATTGATTGACATTAATTTATAGTAGAGTTAGAATATGTGTTCTTTCCACAGCTGGAGCTACTAAAATAACCAGCAGAATTTTTTTCAAAATCGACGTTTCGGAGCCACTGATATCAGAGAAAGAAGCACACTGCATATTCTGGTTAAGGGCAGATCAATGAGCTTTCACTCAAAAAGGGATACAAGCTATAGGAATCACCATGTCCTAGAAAGCTCATGTCATTGTTACTAGGGAAATCCAAAAGAAGTTGCAATGCTGATTCAGATGAATCTTCCATGGCGTTGGAGCTAGACGTGTCTGATCCTTGCAAGAAATCTTCTGTATATGGTTGGCCATTTTTCCACTCTTTATACTCATTTTGGTTGCTTCCTGTCACTGGTGAACCAACAACACCGAGTTCAACCTCAGTCGTAATGCCTGAAGCTGATCCATACTTTGTACACGAAGATGCTTGAGAGGCTGGACTTTGACAAGAATTTTTTTCTCCTTTCTTGAATTTCCTAAATGACTCTCCTATCTCTGAGTTCCATATGCGCAGAAAATAGTCAGTCTCAGACCTTCCGACTGATGATGGAACCAAGAATTGGGACTCTCTGGAAAGACGAACCTCAGCTTCAAGCCTAGCACTTTCCCATTGTGCCAAGTGACGCGCTGAAGGTGATGTAGCTGGTCTTCTCAGCAGTCCATTGGGGTCAGAGTACTGTTCATGAGTCTGAGGATCAATGCCCATGGAAAGCAGGCGCTTTTTCAGGTGAGTATTCCACAGATTCTTTATCTCATTGTCTGTCCTCCCAGGTAATTGTGAAGCAATTGCAGCCCATCTAGATAAACTTAGTAATGATTATTCATAGTTATTGAAATATAAATGATGCTTATAGTGTTTTTTACATTACGTAAACGAGTACTAAGAAATACTAGAAGTTAAGCATGCAACTACATAAGGCAAAAACCAACCTGTTTCCAAGAATGCCATGTAACTGTATGACAAGCTTCTTTTCTTCGGGGCTAAAAGGACCTCGTATGATGTCTGGCCTTAGATAATTTGTCCATCTAAGACGACAACTTTTCCCACAACGAAGAAGACCTGATAGTGAAAAAGTGGAAAACAGTTGACAAGAATTCAGGCAAACTATGAGGTTATGATACCATAGAGACCAATGTTACCATTTTATTCTATTACTCTATCATTCTAAACTCTCCTACAAACAGCATTAGTCTAACACAATATCAGCTGCTCAAGCTGGTTACAATAACTAAAGATCTATGGTATTAGCCAGCCAGACAGGAAACTGTAACTAGGCTGGAAGCAGTGAACCAGCACCGCATCGAGGCTAGTTCACTCGGATTACATTTGGCACCAACATAGAAAATTGGCTCACGTTCACATAAGAGGATATGTGTTGAGCCCAACATTGTAAGTGTCTTTCCATAATCATCCATCGATTAGCTCAACATTCTTAAGTGTACACATGGATAATAGAAACAAAGACCTAATGATAACTGCAACAAAAGAATACCAAAGGCAGCCTTAAACAAGGAACAATTCCCACTAGTTTAACATCTTTATTGAGTTCCCAATTTGCCATTAAGTGGAGAAAAAAGAGAGCATCTCCAGAAAGAAAATTTTAACTATTTTGCTGATTAAAGGTAAAAGTAGAACAGCACTTTGAAGTACAAGTGAATTGGAAAGGGTAATTTATGTCATTTAGTAAAACAGAAAAGTAAGCTCAAGAGTAAAAGAATCACCTTTCACATGAAAAATTGGAAGAACATTAATGCTCATCAAAGGGTAAATTGGTTTCTTTCACACCAAAAGAAGGAAAACATCAAAGTACCCCTTCTCTATTTCCTTCATTTTTTTACATCAAATAAATGAAATTTATAACATTATAGAGTTCACCAAGCCAAATAAACCATAAACTAGATAACTAGAAAACAAAACAAATATTAATGTCATTAAACTGAATAAAATATAACACATAGGAGAAAATTGAAACTAATCCCCTGTTACTCATTGAGGTAGGAGGCAAAATGGTTAAAAACTTCGTTGCTCAGACTCTTCAAAAATGTCATTAAGTGTGTGTCGGATTCTCCAAAAAAAAAAAGTGCATTTTTAGAGGAAAAATGTGCATTTTTAGAGGAAAAATAGTGCATTTTTAGAGGATCCGACGAAGATCCAGCGGAGAGTTGGGACAAGAAAGGGATAAAAGTAGCATGGAACATGAGAAAAGTAGTAAAATAGACCTGCAAGTTTTGGGAGTGAACGCCAACTACCATGACCATTCTTGTTGATAAATTGAACAAGTTTTTCATCTTCTTCAGGGGTCCAAGGTCCTCTTGTTAGACCATTTTTATCACAACATGGTGTTCTCCCCATTCCTCTTTTTCATACACTAAAATTTACTTGTCAATGATCAACAAAAAGTCAAGTTTTTTAACTTTTAAGTTGAAAAATAGAGGAGATGATGAGTGTTCCTAGGAGAGGGAAAAGTAAATAAAGAGAAGAAAATTGACCTATCAAATGGAGTAGGACAGCAGATAGAGTGTAAGAAGTATCAGCAACTCCATAGCCGGCTACACATTAAATGACATGATATGATATGATGTGCTTACACAAATACTACTGTTTACACCGACGAGAGTTAGCGGTAGAGTGGTAAGTATTCCTTCATTCTTAATTTGGGAGTCTCACATTCGAGTTCTCTGGCTATGGAAAGTTGGACCTCCTAATGTGGGACTTTCTAGCGCATATTCAGATTTAAACAACTCCAATGTGGATAGTGATCGCCGGATATTCAGATTTAAACGACTCCAATGTGAATACTGATCACCGGATGAAAAATCAAAAAAAATATTACTGTTTACTACCATTGCATTAATGTAACCATAGGAAAAAAAATTGAATGATTGACGTAATAGAACAAGAAAGTTGCATTAAATGCATGCTTCTTTATTACCCTTTTCAAATTCTTGAGGTTTTCGCTATTCAACTTCAGTATATATCAAAAATAGATATTTTATGTTCGTCTGTTTTATTTTAGGCATAATACATAAATTAGACCCTAAACTTGGCTTCGAATTTTAAGTATGACCTCTAACTTTCAAAGTGCACAAGTAGGCACTTCAACTATCCAATTTTTAAACAAAAAAACACGCGAATCCAACCTGGCATAACGCGTGATTGAGACGCAATTTAGGCGCGTCAGATGTAAAAATCGAGGGGCCCAACAGTAAAA
>JAJOOO010001856.1:0-27504 GCA_029582685.1 Solanum piurae
AATTTGGGATATTTGCCAAAAATATTTGCCAAATAATGGCAAATTGTATGGACAAACACTATTTGCCAAATTTTCCCCCAAATATTATTTGGGAAATCTATGGCCAAACGGGCCCTTAGAATTTAGATTTCTTTATACTCTGATATAAGTTTAATTATAGTTTCGTTTCTTATAACTTGAGCTTTTTCTTGTCATTGAACTTGGCAACTGTTCTCATTCTGCTTTCTTGACTTATTTTATCCACTTGTTCGACTCCTGCATTTATTTTCGAATGGTCATATAGCAGCAAGGAACACAATATTTTCTTTTGGTCAACAGATCAAAGTCATACATACTTGCGAAGCAACATTCACCAAGTGTTTGATAGAATTTGAAAACGGTATGTACCAAAAGCACTGCTGAATATTATTGGCTAGTCTTAAAAAGCAATGTAGTATGTGAGGTGCTTGGTCCTGTTCCTGTTCCTGGACAAGTGTATAACATAATTTTGCTACTCATATACCGATATTGTAAAACTGATGGACTGCATACACATCTAGTACAAGGAAATGTGTACTGAGAGCGAGACTGACAATTTTGCTTCATGGTCCTTACATTAATGGTTTCGTCCTCTGATGTGAGTGGACCAACGAATATGTACACGGGAGTTACCAAAGATTCAGGAGGAAATTGAGTGGAGTTGCCAACAACAGTAACTCAGGGGCTGAACATGGAAATCATTTCTTGAACCAGCAGTCAGCAGATGGCGATTGCTGGCTTTGGTGGAACACTTGCTCCGTCTACGTATTCGGTACTTCCTCTTCTATGTTTAGAGATTCTTTTAGTTACTTGTTTCTTCAAGCTTTCATGTGCAACTTTTATCTCTCCTAGAGGCGTTACCATTGTCCAAAAAAAAATTTGGCTATCCTTGGGCCAAAAATATAATTTCTTGCTATTCACAATTGTAACTAATGTAATTATGGAATATGGATGAGGCAACAGACTTTTACTGTCTTGATAAAGGACAAATAGACCTTTGCATTTTCTGCAATTTTGATTCCTTACTTATGACTTTAACTAAGAATCGTGAAGAGAGGAAACATGGGCCGCACTCTCTTGTGGAGCTTTATTCATGATATCATTATGGATACATTGTGGACTCAGTGATGGTGAGTTTGTGTCTTCCATAGCAGTTTGCTAGGTAGCACTATAGCACATGGTGCAGCTGTTTCTCATAGTATCCCAGCCTTTCTGTTTCGTTATGTTGGATGTACCATTGGATTTTCTGTGCTATGGCCTATATGTAAAACAGTTCAACCGGTTTTGATGGATGGAATCACTCGATTGAACTGCTACACTACACTGCGACTGATCACTTAACTTTTTTAAATTTACATTTGGCTGTGTCTTCTCAAAGTATAAAAGCTTGGAGAACTCTTTTTGACGGAATATAAATATTTTTGTAAGTGCATATGATTTTATTATCGAAGCAAACTTGGGGAGTAACCCGTATACATTGTTTATATAGACAACCTAGGAAAAAAAAACTTTTTTCTTTGTGATAATGTTGTACAAAAAGTAGAAGAACTTAATAGGATTCATTTCTATAAAGGTGAATTCTCACAATTTCTGCTGCGCAAAGTCTATTACCATAGTTCTCCCTTCTGTCTTATTTAACCTGTAGTCTCTTCTTATTTTATTTGCAGAATTATATATTTTCCCACACATCTTCCGGTACTCTAAACTTTGACACTGAATTTGGCTAAGTTTTCCTATATTCTTTGTGCTTGTTGCTGGGTTATGGTCTTGTCAGAACATCTACAATTTGATCCACACTGCACTCTCCGAACTGAACCCAAACTTAACTTAGCAATTCTGTGAGTTAGTTACCCTTACCTGATAACGTTTTCCCTGTAGAATTCGAGATGAAAATGCTTACCGAAATATGATCAAGGAACAGTTTTGTTCTGCAGGTTGTTGAGGACCCAAATATTTTGAATGGCGGTGCAAGTCAAAATGAGAAAACTTGGCCGTGCAAAAAAACCGTGCACCAGAAATCTGTTGATACATATGTGATTCCTAAGTCAGATTGGTTTTCAAGTGCATTTCAAAAGTCTGCCGATTTAGACAATGCCTCGATTAATGAAATGAATGATGAGCTGCAACCACCTGAATACTTTGTGCCTATTCCTAATCCATGAAATCTACTTCAAATCACGACTTGAGGTTGAAAACACAAAGGTAACAAAAGGGTATCCATGGGGGCAGCCTCGATCACCTTTTGCCTCTATATATAATACTTCCTCCGTCTCATTTTATTCTTTTTTAGTCTGTCCCAAAGAATATCACCTTACTATATAATTAGAAATAATTTAACTTAAAAGTTCTCCTTTTAACCCTAAATGAATCGATTTACAACCTAAGAATTGTTTTAGACCGAATATGTACCAGACGTTGTAACATGAGATATCATGTATGAGGTGTGGTACTCGAGCCCCAAACAAAGTTGAGAGAAAAAATGTCCTATTTACCATGATGATCAAGATAAAGGTAGTAATAATGACTATAAAAGGAAAATCTGATGAGGGGATGCAGATTATTCAATCTCCACAAGGCCACCTTCAACTATTTATTATGCAATCTTTATAACGCATTAAAGTGGCAAGATATGTGTTTGGTACTTGAGAAATCTAAAGTTGTTTCCTCACTGTTTGGTGAACTGCCTCACAGTAGTGGAGAGTATTGGTATTGCACACTCTTTAAAAGTGTGTTTGCTGAACAGTATATATAGACACACTCAGTGACAAACATATCCTCCCAAATTCTATTGAAATTAGAACTTCACTACATTTTTAGACGTCTCATATGTTAAATTGTTCTGTATCAAATTTCCATTATCTTAGATAAAAGATTATGGAGGTCACGGGTTATGACAAAAGGTTTGTTGGTAGAGTAAGAAAGAGAGGAAGGGGGAAGAGGGTGTAGAGGAGAAGGAATTTAAGAAGGTGGAACCCAGTTAATTTCCTCTTTTGTTAGTCTACAAATCCATGCTCATATTATCTTCTATCGAATATAATACACAACTTTATATTTTATTTTAATTAGTAATAACTAAAAATAGGTAGTATTTAAATGAGATTAGTATAGATGCAGTCTTGTTTCATTGTCTCGCCTCTTTCTTCTTTTGTTAATCTAGAATCCATGTTCATACCATCTTCTATTGAATATAATTTAACAACGGACACTATTGATTTCTCATAAATTTATATTTTATTATATTAAAGTAAGGACCCGCTTTAATCTTACATTTTTACACAATATTTTTCTTTTGACTTGCTTTCTTACTTGATCGGTTACAACTCAAATGTACAATTTTTACTCTATTCTAAAATATTCTTCTAACTATTTAATTCTAGAATTACCATTTCTAGAATATTTCTAGACTTTTCTATCTAAAACACTTATTCTAAAAATCTTCTTTCAATTCTATACAATTCTGAAATATTCTAGATTTTTTTTTGAAATATCTAAGATATTAATTAAGTTGGTTATAAATTCTTAACACTTTTATTCAAAGGACCAAAAGAAAATCTTTAGATCAATAATCTACTCCATTTTTTGTGATCTTGCACTCCCAATTTATATTAATTTAGCTATAAAATAGCATTTTACTCATTTCTAAAATTAATCAACTAACATCAATACTAAAATTCATTTTTCTAATACAATCAGCAATACCATGTCAGACTTTTCTCGTAATGGTTCTAATCCTGATTCGAAAGAGTTTGAATATGGTGATGCGCCTAGTTCTAGTTCAAATGAAGAAAATGTTAAACAAAAGGATGACGACTTTATCATCAACAAAGTCGTTGTCCAAGTCATCGTCTGTTTTTTTCTCTCTAATAAAAAAATGATAAAAGCGCCTAGTTCTAGTTCAAATGAAGAAAATGTTAAACAAAAGGATGACGACTTTATCATCAACAAAGTCGATGTCCAAGTTATCGTCTGTTTTTTTTTCTCTAATAAAAAAATGATAACTTTGCTCATGATTACTATAATGCTATTGAAGAAGTTATAAATGAGGAATAAAAAGAGGAAAAGGAGCCTGAAAACAGAAGGAAGAAGAAAACAAGGAGAAAAAAGATGTTTTAGACTATGACAATGACAAGGACGAAAAAAATGTCTAGTTTATTTAGCATTTTATTGTAATGTTTCCATTCTTCTATTTTTCCTTAGTTTTATCTTCTACTGTATTTTATCCTTTTACTTAACAAGTGAACTCATTTTTGTTTTCTTCTACTTTTGTTCATTTTTTTTTTTAATTACTTATTTAGAGTTCTTGATGAAGTTATCACACTTTTTTATAAGACATTTACTAGATAGGATACGGCTTATGCTGAGCACATATTCAACATCAATTCATATATCTTGGTGCAACTTAAAGGATAAGATAAAAGATTTAATTTTTTCATACAAATGGTCTGGTGTAATTATTTCACATATGATTTGTTATTTCATTTGCAATAATATATATCAAGTTAGATATAGACAAGGTGATGTGATATCTTTCTTTTATGGCCTTCAATTGCATTTTTTATTTTTATTTTTACTTTTTTCCCATTTTAAAATTAATTGTGATATTGTAAAAAAAAAAAAAAAGTCACTCTTAAATCATTTAATTACACCTTTTAAATCTCTATCCCTATAATTCATTGCTTAGTTATTATTATAATGTAATGGTTGAAGGCTTGAAGCAATGAAAAGTTGTGGCTGTTAGGGCTACAAACAACAGAAAATGAGAAAACCAAGTCATTTTTCTTTCAAAATAGTCTCTGCTTACCCATTAAATAACATAAAATGTCAATCTTAAATCTGGAATTAGCATACGCTTTATTAGTAATGCTTTTCACATTCATTTGATGGTAAAATGTGGCGTTTAATTATGGAGGTGATGAATTAATGCTATATTCTAGTTTAAATTGAAGAGCATTCCAAATTTTTAGCGATATGAAGATTACTAAAAATCAGAATTAATGTTTATATATACTTTATAGGAGTATTCAAATTTAAGTTAGATAACACAACTACAAAAAGTAGAAGAGCATTCTAATTGGAATGCCAAAATTACGTGTATATAACGAATGAGTTGAAGGCTTTGTAAAGATTGCAGAATGTGTTGCTTTTGAAATTGAAAAATCTGCATCTCCTTATCATTATTATTGGCTTTTGGTTCCTTCATCATCGTTAATAACACATTTTTTCTCTCAACTTTGTTTGGGGCAGACATTTAGGTGTGACATAATATTCTCTTATCTGCCATTCACTCTTTCTCAATCTCGATGATGACTTGTCTCTACCATCATCGACGTTGTAGTAGTAGTACAACGATATTCTGATGTTTCCAATGTGTCTCTTCTTCGCATCAAAAATTGACTTGCGTTTGGGTGTAGGTTTCCAAAACCCCTGGGCATCTTTACTAGCAAATAGTTTACACTTTTCCCTCTTCTGTATAGTGATAAAAAATCGTGTCTTCTTCGAGAATTTGGGATGAGCATTAAACACTTGAAAGTGGAGTACTGTATGAACTTGCAAAGATGAGTAATTTAATTAAGCCAACTACATAGTATTGTGATAGCTGTAGAATTTCTCGTTATTATATAATATCCAGAAAAGTTTTACACTAAAGCAGATGCGAGGCAAAATTCATGGTAATCCAGATATGACTAAATATCAGGAATACTAGGACCAACAAAAGAAGCCCTTCAATATCAGGAAGCACCTTGGAAACCAACAACATTTTCTCAATGTTTTCAAGCATTGGCGACCATCCCTTCATGGAAATCAGTTGGTAAGCTTCCTTCTCCGTCAGTTCCTTCAGAATCTGCTTTTAGCTCGGATTTGGGTGACCAACCATACATCTTCCTTCTGGCTTCCCTACGGGCTGCTCTTTCTTCCAACTTTACTTCCTTAAATTGCTCTTCAAGTTTTGTTTCTTCTTCAGGTGTAAAGAAAACTACCTCCATTTTCCCGAGCTCCTCGTACAACTTCTCAATCTTAGCTTTCCAGAACAGGCCTAGTTCAGTGTCCATCTCATGGTAAGGTGTCTTCAGCAGGTACTCATCAATACCACCTGCCTTGTCAATACATCGCAGGGCATGAGTTGTAACCTTCACACGAATTTGACGATCTAGGATGTAGCTGAAAAGCCGTTTCTCTTGCACATTAGGCTTCCAAGTCCTCCTAGACCTGTTCATGTAAACAAATCACAATTTATTTTTTTGGGGAAGTAAAGAATGGCAGTTTATTATGATTCACCACATATGATCAGAACTACACTGCAGTTAAAAATATGACCTTACCTTTTCTATCTTTGGGGACCAAAGAGTAGCTAGAAACAACTACAATCCAAAGGCAGCAGACTACACATACCAGCATTTGCAAGCCAACAAAAAATTTCAAGCAACTACAGGCAATTACATCTGAATTAAGTGAGGATGGATAGGTAGAAGAAAAGCACTTAATGATAATTGATATCTCAAACTCGGCAAAGCCTTCTGCCCTACAAGCATCAAAGAAGAACATTTCCGTGAATCTGATTTCTATTGGGAAAGATCTTATTGCCTCTAGAAACAAATTTGGTGCAGGAAGAAAAGATAACTATTCAAAAAGCTCCGGAGAAAAACGATGGCAGGCAAGCACTAGCTGATCTTACAAACTCAAGCAAATAGCCGTTTGTTGCAGAAGAGCAATTTCTCCATAATCATCAGAATTGCGTCAAAGCACAGAGAAAGGTCATGGACATGAGTTGTTTTCTGAAGGAAGTAGGATTAGATCATGATGATGTCCCAGTGCAAATTGGAGAATCTCCACGTGCACTTAAACCATCAATGAAGTCGAAGTCATCAGCATATCATCCAGAAAGCCCAACGCATTATGTCGAAGTGGAAGAGATGCCAGAACTGATTTTTTATGATCAGATTCGTAGATATGAAGAAAATCGGGCTTGTGTATCTTTTTCCCCTTGTGCTGCATCTCCTAAATCAGCAAAGCCACCATAAATCATCTGGACAGACGACAGTATTCTAGATTTTGCATTGATTGGAACGCCTATCCAACCAAAGCATAGATGGACACTTCTTTTAGCTAAAGGATCACTCGCAGCCGTTAGAATATTGTTAAATATATCTGATGTAGTCATCGGTCAGTCAGCTGTTTGATTGTTCATGTTGTTTAGTTCTTCCTTGCTTCACATTTTATCACTTAGCTCTAATGCTTTTGTATTTTTTTTAAAAAACTAACATCTAAAGGAGGAAATTTCCATATGAAACAGAAAAGTCTTTGGTTAAGTAGAAACAAAGAAAAATAAAGCTTTGGAGCTGCTGATACAGATCAAACAACTATAACTACCAAATTAGATTGAGAAAATTAACATGATGAACTTGAAAACTAAACTCCAACAGCTGGCAAAAGTAGAGGAGGTTTCTTGGAGACAAAATTCAGATGTTTGTGGTTTAAGGAAGGAGATAGAAACACTATTTTTTTCCAAAGGGTTGCCAAGTCCCACAGGAGATATAACTGCATCGAAAGATTAAAGGTTGCAGACACAGTTATTGAGGATAAACAACATATCAAAGAATACTGGCTTTCTATCAGAACTTATACTCCGAGGATGAAAATTGGAGGCCTACAAAAAATTTAAAGGCCAGGGATGTTTATCAATTGAAAAAGGAAAGTCTGGAAGTTGCTTTCACTAAGGAGGAAGTGAGAGATGCCATCAACTCATGTGCTCCTGACAGAAGTCCAGGTCTTGATGGATTCACAATGGCCTTCTACCAGAAAGCTTTGAACACCATTAAGCATGCCATATTGGCTGCTCCCAATCATTTTCACCATCATGGTCAAGTCCTTCAATGCATCCTTTATTCTAATTCCAAAAATAAAAGGAGCTATGGAACTTAGAAACTACAAACCCATAAGTCTTCACACCACCAGAATCCATTCATTACTGATGCTGCCTCATAGCAAATGAGCTTATGGATTGGAAGATAAAGTAGGGTGGAAATGGGCTCCTACTCAAGCTTGATGTTGAAAAAGCCTCTGACAAAATAAGTTGGCCCTATCCTATTACTATCCCCAGGTAGTTGGGTTTTGGAGAAAAATGGATCAGGAACTACATCACCACTGTGAAATATTCTATCCTTATTAACAGAGGTCCAGTGGGACTTTCTCTCCAAGAAGAGGGATGGCAGGGGACCTTCTTTCTCATACTGGCCATGGAAGGTCTTAGTAATGTACTTGAGAAAGCTGAACAATTATAATGGTTTGAAGGATTCACAATGGGTAGCAGCAGGGGGCATTCCTATCTCCATTTCTCATCTCTTGTTTGCTGATGATACACTTATCTTCTGTGGAGATGAGAAGTCCCAAGTCCTTTACCTGAATCTCGCCCTGATGTTTTTTGAGGCAATGTCTGGCCTACATATAAATATGCTCAAAAGTATCATCTACCTGGTGAATATAATCCCAAATCTGGTAGAACTGGCTGGCATTATGGATGTAGTACTGGCAAAATACGAAACTTCTGAGATTTGGAATTCATTAGTTGAGAAGTGTAGTGAATGCTAGCAACATGGAAGAAGCAGTACCTATCTTTTAGTGGCAGGCTAACCCTTATTGATAGTGTACTGGATAACATCCCTACTTATTTCATGGCATTGGATCCTATCGCAGCAAAATCCAGGAGCAGCTTGACAGAACAAGAAGAAACTTTCTTTGGGATGGAAACAACATCAACCACAAGATCCACTTGGTCAACTGGTCAAAAGTCGCACTCCCTAAATCACTAGGCTGGGTTGGGGTAAATGTCTTAGCCTTACATAACAAGTGTATGTTAATGAAATGCCTCAGGAGATTCAACCAGGATGACGCTGGCTAATGGAATGAGATAAACACTGCTAAGTTGGGAGAATGAAGCACCGGTGCACCTAACCTGTGAGATCACTCCATGGCACAGGGCTCTGGAAACACATAAACACCCTATGGGAAGCTTTCTCCAATAACACTTATGTCTAGGTGGGAGATGGGACCAACATAAGATTTTGGACTGACAAATGGCTCAGGGACAGTACACTGAAGGAAAGCATTCCCAAATATGTCCCTTGCTGCAGGCAATCCAAACTCTCTTATTTGTCATAATAGAGAAGTCAACACTTGGAACCCCAGTCTTAGGAGGAACCTGAATGGCTTGGGAGATAGATGAGC
Organism: Solanum piurae; assembly: GCA_029582685.1. Taxonomy (NCBI): domain Eukaryota; kingdom Viridiplantae; phylum Streptophyta; class Magnoliopsida; order Solanales; family Solanaceae; genus Solanum; species Solanum piurae. Next base: position 9,241 of record JAJOOO010001856.1, read on the forward strand.
TCATTGACATGCTGAAAACATTAGAGAGACAACCCCTAGATAAAGGACAAACTGAAGTGGGACAACTCTAAGGAAGGTCTTTACACCGTTAAGGTAAGGTATGCTGTGTGCTCAAACAGTATGATGATTGACTTATGGCCCTGGAAACTAGTTTCGAAAACAAAAGTTCCACCGAAAGTGCTGGTTGGCTCTAAAGGGTGTTTGCCTCACCCAAGACAACCTAACTAGAAGGAACTTTCAACTAGCAAACAGATGTTTCATGTGCTAGCCAGATGCTGGATCAATTAGCCACCTGCTCCTTCACTGTCCTGTGGCCACTGACAGCTGGAATCTGTTTCTAAACATTTTTTGGATTGAAATGGAAAGTGCCTTTATCCATAAGAGATGCCTATGTGAGCAGGAGCTCAACCGAAGTTGACAAGACCATCTGAAACATGGTGCCTGTAAGAATTTTCTGGTGTACTAGGATTGAGAGGAATCACAGATGCTTTGATGGTGTATCAACTTCAACAGGATTTTTGAAGGCTAGATGTTTGGTTAGCCTCTTTAGTTGGGCTAACCTTTACCCTGTTAATAATCTTGATGTTTTCTGGGATATTGTCAGTTCATTAGTTTTGTAGTACTTCAATTGTATACACACTGACAACTTGATGCCTTTAATGATATTCTACATCATTGACAAAAAGAACTCTTTCAACGTCTTTGTGGTTATCTCATGTCTATATGGAGGAGTTCTTCCCTCACAGTAGAAGCTGGTAAGATATGGTTGATATGCCTGTCTTATGAGACAAAACAAAGGAAAAGGAGGGGATTGGGAAGGGTGGGTTGTTAAATTGGCTGGTTAACTACTTTCTTTTGGGTGATTAACTTTTTATCTTCTCATACTATTCCATGTTGAAACAGGTTGAGGAGTTGTATTCTTTGGATCTTGATGAGCTCAACAGTCTTACGTAAATTAATTCTGCCACTTGAGCATTAGTTGTATGGTTGTGGGAACAATTTATTCTCAGAGGCTTCAAACTTGAGTTTCTCCAACTTTTCCAAAAAGGAAATAATAATTAATCTTCTGATTTTTTTGTGTATGGCTTGATATTCCTTTTCAAATGGCGTCCTGGTGAGAAAAGATGACCGCCTTGTGATCAAGGACCCAAACCCAAACTTATTATTTGCTAGCCAGTTCAAATGCCTTTACATGATATATGTGGTTGAACTACTAGGAGTTCCCTAGCACTATGACATGTAACTTTCTTGATGATGCGAAACAGGTGATAAACAATGCCTTTGCTACCCAAGAAATCCTTTCAATTCTCCTGAGTTCTCATAGTCTCCAGCAGAACAAGACATAAAATCACTTGTCTATAAATAAATTTTCTTTGAAGTGGTTGCCACCTAAGTTGCTCGGACTCGGGCCAGGTGTCCGATACGGGTGCGGATCTAAAGGTTGGATCCTTCATGATCTAATTTTTAAGATTAGGGGATATGGATCCATGTATGGATACGGGTGCGGGGATTCGCCTAAAAATAATTAAAATATCTAAATATAGAATTATAAAACCTAAATTATGAGATATTATGTGGAGAACTTGAGGAGAATCCTGGGAGATCAAAGGAAAAGGAGTAACATAGAACTTTCTATATAAAAGGTATTCCATTTCCTTCAATTTCACCTTAGCTTTTGTATTGATTGCAAAAATCATTAAAATTGTCCAGACTTTCCTCGTCAATTTTGGTCAAAGTACCCAAAATAGGTTGACCAAATCGGACACGAATCCCACACCCATGTCATGTCGACACGGGTGCGGCACCAAAAGTGAAGAGTCCGAGCAACTTAGGTTGCCACTGTATTCATGGTAAGCAGTTAAAAGATGACTTCCATATGTACACACTTTACCACAAAGTTTCAAAAAAATTGTACATTTTAGATGAAAACTATTCAATCCACTATGTTTGACAGACTAGCATCAAATATAATGCCATTGACAACTATAAAACAAACAACAAATAAAATTCTTTCAATTGAGGGAATGGGAGAATAGAGATATTCCTAAACATACCTAACTAATAATAATATGTAAAGTAAATAATCGGAAGAACATCCGAGCAAGGAAATCACAGAATCTACAGAGCACAACATATCAAAATCTCACATTTAGCCTAGAAATAGAAAACTGCTTTTCAAATTGAGAAGAAGAAGAAGAAGAAACTCACGTATTTCCACCTTTCTCACTGACCCGATTGCCAAACTGAATGTGGCGGCCAGCGAAGAGGCCACGCTGAGCACGACCCATGACGACTTTAGCATTTGGTACGCATTTCTCAAGCCGTTGTTTAACTCCAGATGCCAAGTTCTTCTCTCCACCTATATTCTTCACTATCTTTTTCATCATTTCCTTGGATCTGAACGCCATTTCTTCTCCAGAATTTTGATGGAATTTGAGGTTTAGGGTTTTAGAGCTGAAACCGGAAGTTCAAAATTAGTACTATATGTTTCTATTTTATTCCTTCCTTCACAACAATTTTCCAAATCGCTCTTGGTAAATCTTGAGTATATTTTTTATTTGCATCGAAGTATTTCATAGTAAATTGAATAGTTTTTTATAAACTTGCTATAAAGTGGTCATATATTTTATGATTACTATTTTCATACTTGTATATCACGTTAATTAATAATAAATATATATAAAAAAAATTAAAAAAATTGTGTATGTTATATTATTAAGTACAAAAATATTTTAAAGAAAACAACTTAAATTTTTTAACATAGAACCAACTAGTTCCAAACTAATGCCAACAACTATACCGAAGTCTAGGACAAAACAAACAAATATACTTACAAACTTTTAATTTCAAAAAATAATAATATATACTTACAAACTAATTCCAACAATTAAACCAAATTAAAGCTAAGTGTCAACAACACTAGACGGATACAAATCAATCTAACAAGAAAATCAATTTTGTCAGCAATAGGATCTAATAGTGTTGGTACTTATGCTTAACAAACACATTATCACCAAATTAAGCTAAGTGTCAACACTAGATGGATATAAATCGATATTTTATCATCAATAGGATCAACTAGTGTTGGTACTTTTATTTTATGACAGGATCAACTAGTGTTGGTACTTGTGCTAAACAAACTCATATCACCAAATTAAAGCTAAGTTTCAACACTAGATGGACACAAATTGATCTTGCAAGAAAATCAATTTTGTCATCAATAGGATCAACTAGTGTTATCACTTATGTTACACAAACACATTATCACCAAATTAAGGCTAAATATCGACACTAGGTGGACACAAATCGATCTTGCAAGAAAATCAATTTTGTCATCAATATGATCAACTAGTGTTGGTACTTATGCTTAACAAACACATTATTACCAAATTAAAGCCAAGTGTCAACACTAGGTGGACACAAATCGATCTTGCAAGAAAAACAATTTTGTCATTAATAGGATCAACCAATGTTGGTACTTATACTAAACAAACTCATTATCACTAAAGCACACTATAAAAAATCAAGCAAACTCTAAGCAAAATACACGTGTATTGAATAAAAAAGATTTAGTCTAGAATACAATAATTACGATTTTCTAAGAAATAATACCTCGACTTTTTTTAATTAAGGCAAGAGATGGAGAGGTTGGCGCCAATGGGTCGACGATGTTGGATATTGGAACCTTTAATTGAACTGTATCTCTGCACTTACAACTTGTTCACTACACATGAAATTGAAGCAAGTATAATGTTAAATTTTTTAGTCCAAACTGAATCTTAAGGAGCCAAAAGCAACAATAAAAGGTGAAATTTTGCATAAAGATTCAAGAACGACAGACAAAAAGAAGACGGTCCATATAGAGAGCAAGATGTGCATCATAAATAAAGTAAATTGTTGGAGACTTTTGATTGTTACGAAAAACCCAATACCTAACTCCACGGTAGAAGGACAAATATTGTATTTATTTATTAGCAAACATATAATAAATGCCAACCTTTGGCATCTCCTTCATTAAATAATCTTCTACCTTAAACAACATCCTTTTGTAGAGAGAAAAATAGGAATTTTCAAAAGTCCTAGGTTCTCTCTCTTACTTTGTTTGATCTTTTTCTGGCAACTCCACCGGAATTAGCTTCTTTTTTACAATGGAGGACAAAATTATTTACTTTGCGGTGAAATTTTAATCATACTATCTCTTAGTATGGGTGACAGGGTGTGCTTTTTCATTCTAGTAATAAGTCTTTTGAAATAAATGATATCAGTGAAGGTTCTTTTAGGTGGTTCTTGTTCAAGGAGTTCAGTAGTTGGTTTGTCAGTAAGATTAAGATTGACGAAGTCATTTTAAGATGGGTATGCAGTATTATGAGATTAGCTTCCAAAGGTGCTGGGGACCTTTATAAAAGATGGGGCAGGCTTAAGGAGGGGGATCTATTCAGAGTTTATTAGAACTTCAACTCTTATGGGAGATTTCTTCGAGTAGAAACATTGAGGGGCTAAAGAAAATCAGTTATTATCATCCCGGAGATGGATTACAATGTAGGGTAGAGTGATTTAGCCGATAAAATTATCAAATCTTTGGGTGGGCCAATTAACCCAGCTCTCTGGAAGTTTGTCACCCCAGGGAAATCTTTCATGGATGTTGCAAATATCCAGAAATGGCCGGTTATGAGCTCTCAGTCTCATTCTGAATTGGAGAACCTATAGGAATACTTGCAGTGTTGCTTAGTTGGAGCCTTTAATGACCCTTTCATCTTGAGTCCAAATCCAACAGTCTTCCATCAGTGGTTCCTGAAAAGGTGGAAGATGACGGCAAGGTTGCGCGTCTTACATCTCACACATAACCAGATGATGTTCGAGTTTCCATCTAGACAAGAAGCGGAGAGGATAATAATGGGGGAATGGTTTTGGAATGGGAGAAGATTATCACTTGAGTGGTGGTCTCCAGAATCAGGGCCAGATAACTCTAAAGAAAAATTAGTAGCAAATCAGAGGTGGATTAGCGTTTTTGGCATCTCGTTTCCCGCATGGTCGGAAAATTCTCTGAAATTTATTGGGGATTGTTGTGGTGGTTATATCGGTGCAGATGAGGACACAAAAAAGAGAAATCATATTCTCTGTGCTCGGATTTGTATTCCAGCAGTAGCACGAGAACCTCTACACAAAATTGATTTGAGAGTAGGCGACAATTTATGAAATAACCATTATTGTCGATGTCTTCTCAAAAATCTCAGTTGCCGGTGATTCTGAGGAACATGGTTTTAACCAGCGGTTCAAACAAGTTTGTGTCTCGAAAACTGAGCAGTCTATCAATTCAAATTTGAAAGTTGTTGATGCCCCTAGGGTTGGGCCCAAAAAATCTAAGACAACCTTGGGCCAACTTAAAGTAAAGGCCCAGTTGCAGCAGAAGACTTCAGACCAAGTTTATGTTTTGAAGAATGAGTAGCCTATTGATTCAAATCTCAAATCAGCTGAGGACCCTAGGGTTGGGCCTAAAAATTCTAAGACAACTTTGGGCCAACTTAAGGCAAAGGCCCAGTTGTAGCAAAAGACTCCAGACCATCTTTATTATTCAAGGAGGAGAAAGGGGAACTTGCATCTCATAAAAAAGATGAGATATTAAAGGAGTGGAAGGATATTAGGCCAGGCCAAGCCCAATCTATAGTGGCAGAGACACAAAAGCTTTCTGAACCACAGTCGAATGCTAAGTTGTCTCAAAAGCCATTGTTGGATTCCCAAACGCAAACTGATTCTCTTGAGGAGTGCGAGGGAGACGCAGACGACGAAGCTGAATGCATGCGACCTCTATGTATTCTCTCTCTTCCTCCTATCCACTATGATTTCTCTATTGGGTGTTCTCAAGATTCAGGTTTCTCTTACCCAATTAGTAGCGACACTTTGTCATTACCCTAGTTCGGTGATAGCTTGGAGGAACAAGTTATTTCACACCCGACAGTTATCGAAACCTCTCATTGGACCAAGATAGTGATGACTAAAGCTTATAAAGCCTTTGGGTTAATTCAATGGGGTTTGAACACGAAATCTTTGATATGATACTGCGAATGAAACAAAAGAAGAAGTTACAGTTGCAGAAATCAAAAGGGAAAGAGCAACAGAAGAAAATATCAAAGGAAAAAGGTGAGATTGTGGCCAAGAAGTTGCAGTGCACAATTAATTATGAGAATGGAGAAAGGTCAAGAAGGGGCAGGTTCCATAGGACTTTCTCGGAATGAAAGCAAAAATTATCAGTTGGAATATAAGGAGGCTTAATGATATAAGCAAAAGAAGCACCATCAAGCTACTTATTCAAAAATAGAAGCATGATATGTTGTGTTTACAGGAAACAAAAATAGAGTGTTGTTATGTGGCAATAGCAAGACATATTTGGGGATCAAGATGGGTTGAACGGGTTGAATTGAAAGAAAATGGTTCCAGGGGTGGCATTATTATTTTGTGGGACAAAAGGCAATGGAAATGCTTAGACTCTTACCAAGGGCAGCATACTCTTTCGGCCATGTGGGAGGGTTTGCAGGTGGACTTTAGATTCTGTTTCTCTGGGGTGTTTGGACCTCACTCAACTCCAGAAAGGTTTGACCTATGGGATGAGTTGGCTACTGTCAGAGGCATTTGGGATGGATATTGGGTCATAGGTGGTGACTTTAATGTATGTAGATATGAACATGAGAGGCACAATTGTATAAGGAGATCCTAGGACATGAAGGACTTCTCTGAATATATTCAAGACATGGGTCTTATTGATCTCCTCTTACATGGTGCAACTTATACATAAACAAGGGGAGAGGACTTTCTGCAGGCTTCCAGAATCGATAAGTTCTTAATTTCCACTGAATGGAATGAATTCTTTAGAGTTATGAAGCAGGTGGCCCTACCAAGGGTTCTCTCCGACCACAGTCCATTAGCCCTATAGAGTGGTGATTGGACTTCTGATCCTTCCTACTTCAAATTCGAGAACACGTGGTTGCATCATGAAGGTTTTCATAATATGGTCAAATAATGGTGACAAGGTTATATAGTAAATGGCTCTCTATACTTTATACTCTCCCAAAAATTAATTGTTTTGAAGAAAGACTTGTTACCTGGAACAAGGAGGTCTTTGGTAAGCTAAATTCCAGAATCAGTAAAGCCATAGATTATCTTTTGCTAACAAAATAAGCAAATGAAGGAAGGGTTCGATCTCAAGTTGAAAAGAACAAAATTTTGCAATTACAACTAGAGATTCAACAATTAGCAAAGGCAGAGGAAACCTCTTGGAGATAAAAATTGCGGTGTCTATGATTAAAAGAGGGGGATAGAAATACAAAATACTTTCAAACAATAGCCAACTCCCACAGGATATACAACCACATTGACAGATTGCAGGTAGGAGATGACCTCATTGAAGGAAAAGAGCAGGTGAAAGAGGTAATTCTTGACTTCTACCAAGAATTATACTCTAAAAACAAACCATGGAGGCCTACTGCTTCTTTTGAGGAACTGGGCAGTTTGAGTTTTGAAGAGAAGAATGCTTTGGAACAGGCCTTTGAAGAAGAACAAATATTGATTGCAATCAACTCATGTGCCCCAGACAAAAGTCCAGGGCCAGATGGCTTCTCTATGGGGTTTTATCAGAAGTGCTGGGGAATTATCAAGCAAGATATTTTGGGTGTGCTCAATCACTTTCACAACAATTGCCACATGGTGAAATCTTTCAATGCCTCTTTTATTGCACTTCTCCCTAAAAAGAAAGGTGCGATAAAACTTAAGGATTTTAGGCTTATCAGTCTTATTGGTAGTGTGTACAAAATTTTGGCCAAAGTGTTCTAAAAAAGGCTAAAGAAAGTGATTGAGAATCTAATCTCTGGTTTTCAGAATGCTTTTGTTCAGAGAAGGCAAATCACTGATGCAACACTTATTGCCAATGAAGTTCTAGATTGGAAGCAGAAAAGTGGTACTCCAGGTCTGCTTTTTAAACTTGATATTATGAAGGTGTTTGATAAATTGAGTTGGTCCTTCCTTATTTCAATCCTAAGGCAAATGGGATTTGGAAAGAGATGGATTAGGTGGATCAAGTATAGCTTCTCCACCATATAGTATTTTGTACTAGTGAATAGAAGTCATACGGGTTTTTTCTCTCCTGGTAGAGGCATCAAACAAGGGGATCCCTTATCACCCTTCCTTTTTATTCTGGCTATGAAGGGTTTGAGTAGGATGTTGGAGAAGGCTAAACAACTTCATTGGATAAAAGGCTTTGAGGTGGGAAATGGTTATGGTCCACCAGTCTCGATCTCACATCTTTTATTTGCTGATGACACCTTGGTTTTCTGTGGAGCTAAGAAATCTCAAGTGCAATATCTTAGTCTCACCTTTATGCTCTTTGAAGCATTGTCAGGTCTCCACATCAACATTTCCAAGAGCAATATATACCCTGTAGATGAGGTCCCTAATCTGGAAGATATGGCAGCTATCATGTGTTGCCCTACTGGCTCCTTTCCCACCACATACTTGGGTATGTCTTTGGGTGCCATGAATAGATCATCTCAAGTTTGAAATGTGATTATGGAAAAGTTTGAGAAAAGATTAGCCTCCTGACAACAACAATACCTATCTCAAGGGGGAAGATTAACACTCATCAATAGCGTATGGGACAACATTCCCACTTATTTTATGTCCTTACTCCTTATGCCAGCTGAGGTGAAACAACGACTTGACAAAATTAGGAGAGACTTTCTCTGGGAAGGTAACAACAAGGACCACAAAATTCATCGTTTTAAATAGGCCAAAGTCACTTTGCCAAACAATATGGAGGATTAGGGATAAAAGACTTGGCCTTACATAACAAGTGTATGCTATTGAAGTGGCACCGGAGATACAATCAAAGGTGGCTGGCTTTTGGAAAGAAGTGATCCAAGCAAAGTATGGTAGTGATAGTCTTTGGTGCTCTGATAAAGTCAGTACCTCTTATAGTACGAGGGTCTGGAGAGATATAAGGAAACTGTGGGAAATATCCTTCAGTGATGCCTCACTTATGGTGGGAAATGGGGAACATATTCAGTTTTGGAAAGATATTTGGCTAGGAGACACTCCTCTAATGAATGTTTTTCCAAGCATTGTCCAGATAGCATCTCATCCAGACTCAACCATCTCGCAGTACAGGGAAGACAATGTGTGGAATCCGATCCTAAGGTGAAATCTTAATGACTGGGAGTTGGAAGAGGTTTTTAGCCTTATGGCCACCATTTAGACTAGTGCAATCAACAGTCAATGTAGGGACAAACTTATCTGGAGACATAGCAGGGATGAATCCTACTCAGTTAAAGCATGCTACCTTCAACAAAGCTCCAAGAAGACCGTAATTGATCAATGGTCATGGAAATTAATTTGGAGAACTAAGTTGCCACCTAAAGTTATTTGTTTCAGTTGGATTACTCTAAAAGACTCTTGCTTGACTCAGAATAATCTCATAAGGAGGAAATTCCAAATAGTCAACAGATGCTGCATGTGCTTGTGCAACTCAGAATCTATTAATCACTTGTTCCTTCATTGCACAGTTGCAACATGCCTATGGAACATGTTCTTCTCACTTTTTGGACTCACTTGGGTCATGCCAAGATCATTGAGAGAGGCTTTTGTGTGTTGGAGTTCTTGGAAAGTTGGGAAGTCCATCGAGCATATCTGGTCTTTGGTTCCAGCCTGTATTTTGTGGTGCTTATGGACGAAGAGGAACAAAAGATGTTTTGATGGCACCCCAACTCCCATCTATACCTTTAAAGCAAGATGTTTGATTACTCTTTTTGGTTGGGTTAATCTCTCTCCTGGTCTTAGTGTTGATTCTTTCCTAGAATTTATCAGCTCCATAGATCTTTGTTGTTAGCTGTTTAGATAGCTTTTTTGCCTTTTTGGGAGCTGGTATTTTTTTTTGTAATCTGTGCATCTGCTTGATGCTTTGTTAATGACATTCTTCTTATTTCATAAAAAAAACATCCTTTTGTTGTCCATAATTAACCATCTTAATTTCTTTATAGTATGATATACTATATTTTAAATTTGAACCCTCATTTTTTTTTATGAAGTAAGTGGATTCGTTTAAAGGCATCAAGAAGATGCAAGTTTTACAATGATAGATCAATTAAGCTCACAAAAAAAAGATTTGTAGCCTACTAGCCTCTTTCTAAACTATAGAGCTATCAAAATCCAAGAAGAGTTCTAAATTATATACAGTTGTCAATTTGGACCAGCTGAAAAGGCTAATTAGACATCTGCCTCGCAAAAGATTTCTAGAAGTTGAAATTCCATCAAAACATCTTTTGTTCCTTTTTTTTTTAGAAAGGTAAATTTTTAGTCTATATATCCACATGTGTACTACATCAAAGTGTAGTCCCCCTTCCAAAAGTATTACAGCCTAAGAAATCTATTTGTACTTTTTGTTACAAATAGTCTAAAACATCAAAAATTTCTTCAGTCTGTCCTAACACTTTTTTGTTCACACAAAAAATAGTACAAAGCCACGCAGTTCATCTTAAAATTCTGCATATTGTTTTGCTTTCCATCAAAGCATCTTTGATTTCTTTCCTTCCACACTGTCTACCATATACAAGCTGGGATAATTTTCCATCTCTCATCATTTGGTCAACTCTCATCCAGCACTTCAATACTCCTTCAATGTTCCTTGGTTTCACCCAAGTGATTTTTCTCAGACAAATGAATATTCTTCATAGCTGGTCTGCCCATTTACAGTGTAAAAATAGATGATTAACTGTCTCTGTTTGTTTTTCACATAAGTAACACCTGGAACACAATTGGTATTTCTTATTCTTCATGTTTTCCTGTGTCAATACTACTTCTCTGGTCAGCAGCTATGTGAAACAATTAACCTTGTATGGAATTTTTGTCCCCCCATATCATCTTCCAAGGCCATTGTTCATTTTGTTTGAAGTGGTGAGATTCTTGTATGTTGAGTTCACAAAGAAAACTCATTTGTTACCTATCTTCCATATAGCAGTATCTTCTTCCCCAGTTAGGTTGTTGAAAGAGGCCAAGGTGTTATAGAGAGCACCTATCATTTCCACCTCCCAATCATTAAGATTTCTTCTGAGATGGAGGTTCCGTCCCTGACCTGTCCACATTTCAGCAACAGTTACTTGTTGTTGAAAGCTTAGTAGGTGTAGATCAGGAAATAGTTGCTTCAAAGTTCTCTGAGCTATCCACTTGTCCTCCCAAAAAGTCACTTTGAGTCCATTCCCCACTTTGAAATTTATTTTGGACAAGAATTGTGGCCCTAAATTCCTAACTGATCTCCAGATACTACAACTATAAGGAATGGTCACTGCTTTTGTAATCCATTTATCCTCCATTTCATACTTTGCACAAATGACCTCCTTCCACAACATGTTCTCTCCTGTAATAAATTTTCATAACCACTTCATCATTAAGCTTTTATTTTGCATTTTCATATTCTTGATCCCCGCTCCCCCTTCCTTCTTGCTAATTATGGCCTCTTCCCATTTGACCAAATGGAATTTTCTCTTGTCTTCATTTCCTTGCCAAAAAAAGTTCCTTCTTAGCATGTCTATTTTTTGGATCACCTTGTCAGGGGCTGGGAACACTGACATCGTATATGTAGGCATTGTATCTAGAACACTATTGATCATGGTCAATCTGCCCCCCCCCCTCCCTGGCCCGAGAAAGGTACTGACTCCTTCAATTGGTCAACCTTTTCTCACATTTTTCTATCACCCCATTCCAAATCCCCATTGATTTACTTTTGGCTCCCAAATGCATTCCTAGGTATATGGTCGGTAATTCTCCTACTCTTCCACCCAGAATAGCTGCTAAATTATCCACATCTGTCACTTCATTAATGGGGTATATGTAACTCTTCCCCCAATTGACATTTAACCCGGAAACAACTTCAAAAATGATGAAAATCACCCTTAGTATCAACATCTGGCCAGTAGTTGCTCCACAAAAACTAGAGTATCATCTGCATATTGTAGATGAGTTATCTCCATGTTGTTTATAGCTCTATTGTCCACCTGAAATCTTCTGATCCAATTTTTTTTCCTAGCTGTCTGTATCAAGTTACTTAGACCTTCCATTGATAGGATGAATATGAAAGGTGATAAAGTATCACCATGTGTCTCAGTCCCCTTTGGGAAGAGAAGAATTCACAGAGGGTCCTATTTATGAGGACTGAGAACTTCACTGTGCTAATGCAGTATTTTACCATCTTATTCACTTAGCTCCAAAGCCTATTCTTTGCATCATTAGTATAAAAAAAAATTCCAATTCAAGTGATCATAGGCTTTTTGGATGTCAAGTTTGCACAAGATTCCAGGTTGTTTGCTTCTTTTTCTAGACTCTACACACTCATTTGCTATCAATACTGCATCCATGATTTGCCTTCCTTTTATGAAGGCCATCTGTTGTCTGTCCACTAGAATGTGGATCACCTTCTTCAATCTTTCTGCCAAGAGTTTGGCAATAATCTTGTATACTCCTCCTATTATGCTTATAGGTCTGAAATCAGTTAGCTCCACGGCTCCCACTTTTTTTTTGGGATTAAGGCTACAAATGTAGCATTGATGTTTCTTTCAAAAATTTCTTCCTTCTGAAAATGTTGTACTGTAGCCACCAAATCAGATTTGATAGTGTCCCAACACTGGCTGAAAAAAGACATAGAGAAACCATATTTTGTTCCTCTCTGTCCATAAACACCAAAAGATTGCATCATGGATCATCATCGACAAACTCTTGATGGCTTTGTCAACTTCCCGTGAACTCCAACTTTCAAGAGCATCGACTCCTCAATTTATTTATTTTAAATTACGACATCACATGTTTGTCATTGCAACTGTCAACAAAAATTTGTAGTCCTTTTTAAGATAAAAGACTTTTTCATTTTTTATAAAGGATATTTGTCAATATTGTTTGTACTTTGTGTTATATTTTTTCCTTTGTTCTCCTTAATAAAATTAATAATTAAAATAAATGGGGAGATCTTACTTACATGTGGGCAAATTATTAAGATAGTTAGGTTACTCAAGATTGGAAAATTAGAAAAGTGATTAGTGAATATTGATTTCAATTGGTATAATGTTTAAGCGTTCATTAATCCTTGATTAACAGTAGTTATAATTCTATTGATGAACTTAATGTGGCTATCACAATTCAATCAATTTATTGGACAAACTCAAAATTTGATCGTATTTTTTTATTTTTATTAGATAAGTCTCGTGAGCTAACTTTTGAGGTTGAGCTATACTCTGAATTCACTTATCTTCATGGTATCGAAGTTAGACTCATTCCCTTTCTTAATGTTAGACCTCATGTTATGTTATACACGCTCCAATTAATCATGAGTGCTCATGTTCTTCACTTGCACTCATCAAATGTTTTAACTCATCCCACACCAAAGGTTAGGAATCTTCTTGTGTGTTGTATAATCTTAAAGAGGGATTTTTACTGTAGTTTCAAGGAAATGATTGTCTAGTTCTTAAGGACTTTCTGACCGGTAGGCTTGATAATAAACATAATGTAATGTTTAGGGCCTTCCATTGCCAGTCACCCCCAACAACAATGTAATGTTTAGTCGCGAAGGTCTTCCACAACCAGCCAGCCTCAACAAAAACAAGTCTGATAGAGCAATCTGCAGGCCTTCCACATCCCACTAAAACAAGTCTGATAGAGCAATCCATCAAAGGGCAAAACAAAAATTGAAAAATAAGGCAAAAAGATGCAACATGTAACTAGAGAAGGTGAATAAAGCAATCAGATAACGAGAGAAACACATCAATCCCTATTCAACTAACACATTTCTAGAGGTAGCTACCAGAATGCAACAACAAAACTTATTTTTACCAGCACATTGACATAAAACCAAAAAAATGTGCAAAAACCAAACACGTCCCAAATGAAACAAAAACAAATTTGACAGATTACGGCATACCTGTAGAGTAGCGATGGAGGTCTTCAACTGTGGAGTAGCGACGGAGGGTTGATGGTTGAACGGAGGTCTTCAACTGTGGTGCCGCAGCGGCTTAACCTCAGCTTAGAGGTTGTTTTTTTTAGAAAGAGGGGCTCGTGACTGAAATGGGGAGAGTGTATTACAATAAAATCGTCTTTTCACCATTTTTCGTCAATTATTATATTACTAAATTTAATGTCACGAAATTTATAAAATAATACTTAAACCCTGTCCAACATTAAAACTAAAACACTATATTATCTTACATACAAAATTACGTAGTAACAAACATTAATAATATAAAGGAAAATAGAAATTATTATATCTTATCATTTATTCTTAATAATATAAGCATAAATTAATGATTGTAAAAATATTATCATTTATCCTTAATAACATAATCATAAATTAATTATTGTAAAAATACATATTAAGATCTGTAACATAAGTAATGATGTCAGTGAGTCACTCAACAGGAGCAAAGTACACAAATATTTAATTGTGAAGAAGAAGAAGAGGTTCAGAGTTTTCGTTATTTTAAAATGACAGGAAATCCCTCTATTTATAGACAACAAAGGGTAGTGTGAATAAATGTTTATTCTGCCTTATCAGAAAGGTTATAACTATTTGGAAAAGTTGCAACCCTTCGGAAAGGTCACAACATTTCATAAAAGTCACAACTCTTCATAAAAGTCACAACTCTTCATTAAAGTCGCAACTTTTTATAAAAGTCACAACTTCTCATAAAAATCACAATTTTTCATAAAAGTCGCAACTCTTCATTAAAGTCCAACTTTTCATAAAAGCCACAAATTTTCATGAAAGGGGAAGGCTAGTTTTGAAAATAAATAAATTAACACGGAATTCTGGTTTGTGGTGGCACCACGTAGGCGGGCCTAAGATTCTCTTATATATATAAACTTTATCCAAAAAAAGAATAGGCAAAAAAAATGTTTTAAAACGTTCAGAAAATAGAGCGAAAAAAAGTCCATAAAAATAGGTAAAAACAATTCAGAAAACGTTCAAGAAATAGGCAAAATAAAGTTTAAAAAACGTAGTTAAAAATAAACTCCACTTAACCCTACTACTAATATTTTGGACTTCTGGTATAATAAGATCCTTAATTTTAGGTTTAGTTTAGACTTAACTTAATAGTCAAAGAGTAAGTAGGAATCAACGTCATTAGTTAGGAAACTAAAGACATGATTTCAATTTTCTTGCATGACAACTTTATCATAAATATTTTTATTGTTAACTATTTGTTACAAGTAGTTATTATGCTCATATATAATATAATTTATTTTTTGTTTAACTTATTGGTTAGAGTGTGTTTTCATGTATACCAATATAAATTTGACTTTTGGTATTAATGACAAAATTTTATTCACTTCATATAATGTTTTATCCTTCAATATTAATGTGATGTTGAATTTTCATGGTTCACTTTAAGTACATTTTTTATCTTAAAAAATTTACGTAATTTTTTAAAAAGTTTTGTATTTAATAATATAATGTATGCACAATAATTTCTTTTTAAATATATATTTATTATTAATTTTTCAAAAAAAAATTAGTCAAACACATTTTACTTATCGAAAGCACTTTTCAAATTAACTAAACAAACATAAGAAAATTTTCAAAAGCACCTTGTTAAAAATACTTCTAAAAATAAGCAATTTTGACAGCAATGTCAAACAGATTCTTAGTGTTGTATCAACTTCTTCCGACTAATTTTACCAAATTTATTGTTGGTATTTATTGAAACAATAAAAGTACAAGGAGGAAGATTTTGCGGGATATGACTTAATTTTAGATTGATAGCAATATAATGTATACTTTTTTGTTCATATTGTCTTTTCGGTTTTTATGTTGTCATTAATTATTTTTATTTATTTTTTCTTAGGAACGGGAGGATTTATTTATTCATAATCATAGTAGTTTTATACATACAAAAGAGGAACTAATCTAAGTGATGTAGTTTCCATAGCATCTCTTTCTAATGCAGATGATACTAATGAAAGAGATGCGTCAAAAACATAAAGTTGCCCTATACATATATTTGGGTCCTTGGTTTTCCTCCCATGTACTGCAAGTAGGTCCGCTACTATATTAGCTTCTCTTGATATGTGCTCCATTGTTGTTCTTCCCATCTGTTGTAGGATGGACCTGCAATCCGCATATATATGTGAGTATACACGAGAGTTATTGTTTAGATTATTTAATAATACCTGCGAGTTTGTTTCCACCTGCAAGTGAGCTAAATTTAATCTTTTTGCCAGATTCAAACCATGTAGTAGCGCTAGTATTTCTGCATGGTGTGCATTCTGTTCTTTGATTTTGCAAGTAAAACCTGTAATCCATTTTCCAAAATGATCCCTTATTACACCTCATATGCCTCCATTAGTAGTGTTTTGTTCAAAAGAGCCATCAATGTTTAGTTTTAATACTCCTTCTGGAGGTCTATGCCAAGCCACAGGGACCATATGTCTCGGAGTTATTTTAGGTAGGGTATAAGCTAGATGATAATATTCCAGAGCTTGAAAATTAATACTATGAATGGTATTGGGATACCTACTGATGTTTTGGTTTTTATAGAGCTTATTATTTCTAATTTTCCAGTTATTCCAAAGAATGACTGGTGTGAGGATAGATATGGGTACCGTGTGGTGATTGTTTAGGGTACTATAATTTGTGGAGGTACATAACTGGTGCATATTCTCGTGAAAATCCGAGTTGTTAAAAGATATGTTAAATTTATTCCATATGAATTGTGCATCAGGGCAGATAGCAAAGATATGTTTAGTGTCCTCTTCAGAATTTGGACATGAGCGACAGTTCTTCGATGTGGTTATATTTCTATAATACAATGCCGAGGAGGTCGGTAGTTTATTTGAGAGAACAGTCCACAAGAAGAATTTAAGTTTGTTAACTGATTTAATTTTCCAGACCCATTTATGTTTGAAGTTAGTGGTAGTGAGATTAGATTTTGCAAGAAATATTTCATAGGCGCTTCTCGTATTAAAACTTTTGTCGCTATTTTTATTCCAGTATAGAGTGTCATCGTTTGTATTAGTTGATTGCTGGACATAAGTATTTATAATATGATTTCTTATATTTTCAGGGATTTCAAAAGAGATTTGTGAGAAATCCCATGTATTATTTTTTAGTAAATAATTTACTCGGAGATTTCGATCTGACTTATTTATAGGTCCTTGTATGGCTTGTCGAAGATTGATGGCTCCTTCGATCCAATTATCTTCCCAAATTGATATTTTTTCCCCATTTCCTATATATATTCCAAGAAATTCCTTCCTGGAAAAGTTGATATGTTTTTTCCATGCTTTTCAAAATATAAGAGTAATAGGTATAGCAATGAATTTTGGATGTTAGAATGCTATTCTTGTATTTTGCTGAGAGCACTTTATTCCATAGTTGACCCTTCTTTGTAAAAAACCTCCAATTTAAACTTGTCAAGAGTGCGAAATTTTTTCCATTAGTTTTTTGAAGTCTTAGTCCCCCTTTTTCAGTAGGGTTAGTCACCAATTCCCAATTAGCCAGATGGAGTTTTCTTTTCTCTAGTGATGAACCCCACAAAAAATTTCTTTGGATGCGATCTATATAATTTAGGGTTGATTGCGAAAGTAGGTTGCATTGCATTACGTACGTAGGGATGGTAGCAAGGACTGATTTAATTAAGGTAGTCCGACCTGCTAAGTTAAGGAACCTAGATTGCCAGCCACTAAGTTTATTATTCATATGGTCTATAATATATTGATAGTTGGAACTTTTAGGGTGGTGGTTAGTGATCGGGAACCCTAAATACTTTCCAATCTTATTTGTTTGGCGAATATTCATAAGGGAGGATAGTTCATCCCTATCCTTGTCATTTACATTAGGGGAAACGTATAGAGTAGATTTTTGAAAATTTATTTTTTGTCCTGATTGAGAGGAGAGGGTATTGAAGATGTGAATGATTGTGGTAGCATTTGTAATTCCGCCTTAGCCATAAGGATAATGTCATCTGCAAAAAGGAGATGTGAGATGGTAGGACGAAAAATTTTATGGTGGGAGAGGCCCAACCAACAATAGTTGGGTGAGGCTCCACCCAGTTTTTAACACTTGGATTTGTGGGCCCCGTTTTAACACCACACACTCTCTCACCTTCATTTTTTCAAATTCCTCCCCATTCCTCATAATAAGTAATTTACCTCTTCTTCTTTTTTAATAGTCTTAAATTTTTATTTTCCAAAAGTCAAATAGAATATGTAAATTAATATCAATTCAAGTTTTAGCCTTTATTT
>JAJOOO010001857.1:0-23074 GCA_029582685.1 Solanum piurae
GGTCATTGTACATGTGTATTGCATGGGTAGTTCTCCAATCCCATCGATTGGCTATTCGAGATGCATGGATACATATGTATAAATGAGCCCTGAATTTTTCTATTTAGGATTATTCGAAATATTATGATCTATTTAATGTATTATATCTCATATTCTCTATAGACTTTACTCACCCACTTAGTACTACTTAAGCTTTTCTTTTGGTAGAGATAAGATATTTAATTCAAAGAATGCATTGTACATGTACCTTATGTTAGACAGAATTATTTTCAGTTTCTAACTAGATAAGAGATGAGTATTTAATATATTCGTTTGTAACTTTCCTATCATTGAGTTTGATGAATATTTTATCTCTTGTGGTATATTGATGCGTGATTTTTTTTAGTATTATCTCTCATGAATTGAATCATATTAATCTTTCTTATAAGGAAAAAAATCTTTTAAATTGAATGAAACTTATCTATACATTATCGTCTAAGTCATTTATTCTGAATAGAATTTCGAGGTTGGTTAATGGATGGACATAATGGTTCATTGAAAGTGAAGTCATTACCAACATGTGAGTTTTCTTTAGAAGGAAAAATGACTAAGAGACATTTCCTCTTAAAAAGAAAAAAGCGGTAGTGATAAGTTAGAATTATTTTATTTTGATTTGTGAGGTAAATGAACATTCAGGCAAGAGGTGACTTTGAGTATTCTGAGATTTCCACAAACGGTTACTCATGATATGAATATATATTTTTTGATTCTTTGTTAGTCTGAATGTCTTGATAAACTGATCAAAATATTTAAGACAAATGAAAATAGCATCATAAAAAAATAAAAAAAATAAAAAAGATAAAAAAATAAAAAATAAATATATATAAAGTCACTACAATCTGATTGTAGTGACGTAAATCTCTCTGCATAGCTCATGAATCACTTATCTTATAGAATAATTGCATTTCAATTATCTACATCAGGCACTGTATAGTAGATTGGTGTAGAAGAGAAAAGAAGTAAACTCTTATGAAGATGATAAGATTAATTATTGACTTATTGTTAGTTATTTTATTTCTTTTGGGATAGGTTCTAATAACTACATATCCCATTCTGAAGTCAATTTCTTTCAAATCAGTACCTTGAACAACTATAGAACTAGTTGGATTTGACGTACGTCAAATCTGTGACATGTTCAAATATAGGGTTGTCCAGCACATGTGCTGAGTGGGAGGATAAGGAAATTGAATTTAATAACGGAATGTGTGTGCTAATTGGATATCCTAAAGAATGAAAGAAGGTTTATTATAATGTCCTAAAGAAAATAAGGCAATTGTTAACACAATTGTCTGACTTCTACAAAAGGATCATTTAGTAAACCATGTTCCTAGAAGTAAACTAGTTTTCTAGGAATTGAACAAGAAATAACAAATAAGTCAATTATAAATTCAGACTGTAAAGAACATCTAATCGGTATGTCGGAATTGACGTTCCATTGCATTTAGGTAGTGGGAGAAACGTTACTAGACATAAGAAAACTACTACCTCAAGTAGTGGGAGTGATGTTGAGCAAATGAACACAACATGAAAAGTTGTTAATATTTCAATATCGAAAGATTTTGAAGAAACTATTAAGACTCAATAACATGAAAGTGTGATAATATAGTAGTGCTTAATCGTAGTGGGAGAATCATAACAAAGATTGATTTGTTTTGTATGTGTGAGAGAACTTTCATGAAATAACTCTTGAAAAGAAGTATACTCTTGTAGAGTTTCATGATAAGGTCCCTCAAAATCTACTACAAAATTGATTAGTTACGACGAAGCACTACTAGACAAAATTGCATGAGAAAATAGCTTGGTAAATTTCTTTCGATAAGAAATAAAGGAATGCCGGTGAAAGTTGTAAATGCATAGTTAAGAGTCTAAGTGGGAGATTGTTAGGGTATATACTATTAATCATGTGTTTAGACATAGTATTCTAACAATTTTCAAGATTAAACATCTAAGTGGGAGATTGTTAGGGTATATACTATTAACCATGCATTTAGATATAGTACATTATAATAATTGTGATGGTTAAAAGTCTAAGTGGGAGATTGTTGGGATATATACTATTAACCATATGTTAATATATAATATTTATTATAGAATAAATATTTGCTCAGTTTTAATAGATCATATATTCGTTTATGGTGTATATTTACTTATATAGTAGATGATTTAGTATGTAGAGTTTTAGCTTATACACAGAGGATTAAATCATCGGTTCTTATAAGTATAAAGTTTTTTGTGCACAATCTAGGATGAAAATTGGACATGCCATCGGGTACGATTGTAGCACAAGATTATATGTAATTTATCCTGATTATGGGAACGGTATAGTTCCAACTTCTTGTGCTAGTACATTTTGTATGTATTGAACGGGACCGAGTAGAGATAGTTGTTTTAGACTGACTGACAAAAACATATTCTCTAAACTATTAAATGTACTTATATTCTTAATCCTGATATAACTATTATGATCTGTATATATTAATTATCGTTTTAATTTATTTAAAGGTGAGATTCTGAGATGGGTCAATATGCTTGGTAAGTTGGATGATAATAATATATATTGGTGAAATAATAAGTTAGTTGATGGAATCCATGTCTCGTTATAGAGATTGATTGATATGCCTTTTTGAGAAACTTATAAGTTTTCATCGTGTCAAATCTTGCAAGTGGATTTATGAATCCGACACATGAAATAAGTTAAGTAGTGCTCTAAAGGAAATTAATCATTAAATTAAATTCGTCAGTAATTAAATTTATTGATTAGTATCTGAAATCTTAACATGGGGAATTACATAAGTGTTTAATGGGAAATTACGAAATATAAATAGAGGAGTGCAATTACGAATTTCTAGTGGAATGATTTGTAATTTATTATGGTAAGAATAAATTCAAATTAATTATTTGAATTATTTCCATAATAGGAAGCCTCAGTAATTAATTATGTGGTCCCTCGGTGCCCATATATAACTAGAACTCAGAATCCTATTTCTATGGGAAAAGGAAGAATAATATGGTTTTTTCTAGTCTTCTAGAAAAACTAGGTTTTCTAGTCCTTTTTGGATTAGGAAGAAATCTCTATAAATAGGGATTCTCCTAACCTAGAAAATAGAGGAATTAGTTTTCGATCGATACTTGCCCACCCAAGTATTGAGAGAGTTCGGATGTGAACTTGGATCACTGTAGAAGATCATAGTTGTTGTCTATCTTGTAGATTCGGTTGAAGGTCGTCTAACTTGTGGATTCGCGTGAAGGTATTTGCTCACGCTTCAAGAGGTATTTATCGAATTAAATTTCAACAAGTTTATGTGTTCTAGCATAATTATTGTTCTAGCATAAACGGTATTGATTATCTCTTATTCATGTAAGCAGTAAGAATCCAGTATACTTCCGATGTCCATATAGTTTTCCATCTACATAACCCTTTAAGAGATAAATGAATTGTTTCGTAATATAAGGACTAAACTTTTCATTTTTTTCTACCAATGAAGGGAAAATGACTTTCATTTTTCCTTCACTTAGTTTTCCAGTTCTCATGTCCTAATTCACACATCACTTGAATCTAATACTTCTGTGCTCGTATAAATAATATTGTGTGTAGATTTTTGTTCTTTACTAAAAAATCTTGACTAAATGATTTGGAAAAGTTTAGAATGAAACAGTAGTGTAAGGGGCTGCATGAATAAGTCTTTTCTAAAATATCTGAGCATGCTTATTTTTAGGCTCACACAAATCATAGTTTAAATGTTTTCTTCGTATTTTTATTTCCTTATATGCAGTTATGTGATATTACTTTTATTTCCTAATTCCTAGTACCTAGATATGAATTATTTTCTCAAATGTTAAATATTACTTTTTATAATTAATAACAAGTTTATTTGATCTAAATATGACTAGTTAACCGTTTTAACATATCTCATGGGATGCTTAACTCCTTTTCTTTAGGATAATCTAAATCCTAAATTACCTAGAATCATATAAGTTAAGTAGCCTATTAATTGAAGTTAATTTTAACATTACTTTAATTAATAATTAGGTATCTTAATTCATCATAAAAATAATTTAGATGGTGACTTTTTAAATTAATTAGTTTTATAAATCACCAATATATTGCACTCACCTAATTAAAATGGGCTATAACAATAATAATTTATACAAAAAACTAAAAAAAGTATCAAAAGTATGAAGGACAAGAAGTGTTACCCCGAGTCCACTTGTTCGGGGACAGTTGCTACAGGAGCTACACGAAATCCATGATATATCACTTCCGGTATCAATCAACATTAATCTCCCGGAGGAGATCCCAATTTTATTTTTGTATAGTACATGCTAAAATTACAGGAAAGCATAAAAAGTTAGTGCAATATGGTGGTCAATAAGCATAAAAAACACATTAATACTAATTAATAATCATCATATCATTGCCTCAAAGAATAAATATATTGCTTTGAAAACTTATAACAAGGATCATAAAGTTGATAAGAAAAGCGCATATAATTTAGAAAGTTTCACTAAGGAAACTCACAAGAATAAGCAGGTGTATTAAAAAAGAGGTGCTAAGGCAAACTCTAAATGATCATGAAAACTCTCTTCTGAAATATTAGGTCACTTATAAAACAACATGCCTCTTAGTTCAGAGGCGGTGTAATGACCTGATCCCATCGTTATAGAAAAGGCAACGGGAAAAATTTTTGGGCCGGAAAACTTTTTCGTAGTAACATGGAATTTCCCAACCTAGTTTAGATTTGGACGAAATCGGAGTCAGTAGGGTCTAGGGAAATCTGGTAACATTTGGGTGATTTATTATGATTTTGATCACATGATTAGATAACTAAGACGTTAAGGAACCCGTACGACTTTATAGAATTGAATTCGGACGAGTAGAACTCTCGAAATTGATCTTAGCATGAACGGGTATTTTCTGAGTGTCGTGGGATGAAGGTGTGTTGTGAAATGGGAGTTTGACATTCTTAAATCGACTCACTGGTTCCGTGCAAGCTGCTGTGACGGGATTATTCTCTCCAGGGTGGGGCTGCTGTAGCGGGGTGAGGACCATTGTGGCGGGACAGTCGCGATTTAAGTCGGAAATAAACCCCAAAATTGTTTTATTCTGCACTTTTCGACCTTGAGAGCTAAGGGACGACCGCAAGTGTTTCCTTGATGGATTTTCACCATTCTTGAGGCTAAAGGTAAAGTTTTTACTCCCCGAATCCATGTTTCGATCCGTAGAATGTAAATTCATGGGTAATTATCAATGGGAGAGGGTTTTGATCTGGGAATTATGGTGGAAAAAACCCTAATCTGGGTATGGGGATCAAGGGTTTGACCTAGGATTGATATTATTGAATATAATCCGGATAATTAGGCCACCTTTGTTGATCCTTGCGTTAATTGTATGATTTTAGACCACGAACAAGAGGGAAGAATCCGGAAAGGGAAGATTCAAGTGCCTTAGGGGATTCAAGCTTGGATTCGAGGTAGGTGATTATTGTGATTTGTGTGATGTATGTTTGTTCTTGCTTCAATATGATACATGTGTGTATGCGAATGTTGCATTATTGATCACATTAATTGTAAGTGAGGATATATTCATGATGAATACCATGAAGCATGACTTGATTGTATGATTATAAAAATGTACTTTGTGATTGTGATTGTGGCTTGTTGAATGGATCGGGTGTTGCGTTCTGACACACTAACTTGGATCATTTTCCACGTTTCGGCATAAATATGGGATCGGTTGCCACATTCTGGCATAAACATTGGATCGGGTACCACGTTCTGGTATGCTAACTGTTTGGGTTTGGGTTCCATGAGAGGACCAATGACTTGATATAACTGTGATATTTCAAAAATCGTGAAATTTTTCATTGTTCGTAAGTGATGATGATATTATATATGTTCGGTGTGTGCATGTTATTGTATTGTTGTATTGACTTATGTATATTTCACTTAGTGGGATAGCCGCGTGATCCTACCAGTACACTATGGTTGTAAACTGATACTACACTTACTCTTTCTTTGTTGAGTACAGGGCATCTTCAGGCGGCTATTGATAGACCTCGCTTAGAAGATCAGTGATCGTACAAATTCAAGGGTGAGCGAGCTCTTCCGGGCTTCCATGAGTTCTCTGTCTTTCTATGTCCACATTTAGGACTTAGACTTTCTAGTTAGTTATTAGTACATTAGTTTGGGGTTGTAACCCTTCTTGTTTAGATTTATGGATTTTGTTAGATTTTTGGTACGTTGACTTTCAGGTTCTAGGTGTTACTTCTGCATTTGTTTTAGTTGTTAGACTTTTGTTTGGAGTTTATGAGAACTCCCTATTTCTTTCCTTAGCATTTAACTTGCTTCCGTAACTTAAATGTCTTAGTATTTTGGTTTAGTTGTTGGTTTGGGTTGTAGTAGTGGTTCTCCCATCGGAGGGTTAGTGTGGGTGCCAATCACGATGGTCTGGGTCGTGAAAAAGTTGGTATCAGAGCGCTAGGTTCGTTAATCTAACTGTACCAAAACGAGTCTAGTAGAGTCTTGCGGAATGGTACGAAGACGTCCATACTTTTCTTCGAGAGGCTATAGGACTTCTTGAAAAATTCACTTATTTCTACTCATTCGTGCTATGACTTGAATCCAATTGGTAACTGGGTGATACAAATTGGTATCTTTCCTCCTTCACTCTATGGTCCAAATTAGAGCAACAAAAGTGGTAACACCATCACTAGCAAGAGAGGATGTGTATAGACTACCAACAGTTGAATAGGGTCACCATTCGGAACAAGTATCCACTGCCTCAGATAAATGATCTTTTGACTAGGTGCAGGGTGCATCAGTTTACATTTTGGCTCTTATACTGGGAGATCGGTAATAGTAATCTATGGAACAAATTAATTTAGAAATCAGGCTTGTCTGTTAGTTCTAACTTGAAAACCGTGAATGTGTGTTTCTTGTTGCCTGAAACTGTGAATGTGGTAGTTGTATTTGCTTGGATATGATGATATGATCATGCGCACAATAAGTGTGGGTCTGAATTTTGGTATGTGCAATATGCTGGCTGAATTGATTGAAACTATGCAAGTTGTAACTACTGAGTATGGTGAAACTTGTTATGAAAAGAAGGTCACAACTAAGTTCGATGCAGGGGTCTAGATAATGTACAAGGTGATTCGTAAGAAAGATCTGGACGTGTCTTGCGCTTGAGTATTAACTGCGTGAGTGTCTGGGTGTATCCTGGGGATGTGTGGGATATGGTGTTGAATTAATGAGAATGAGTTGGATTGTGTATCGTTGGATTGACTCGGGGTAGAAAATGATTATCCTAAATTGCTCAATAAAGCTGAAAACCGTTGGGAGATTTAGAGAAAAGAAAAACCCCAGAAAAATTTATTGTTTGGGTATTGTTTCCGTCTGAGCCGCTGGGGCGAGATTAGAGCAAGAATTCCCCGCCAAAGCGGGACCAGGCGAGATAGAACTTCAGCCACGTCTCTTCTATTTTTCCGAGGTCTCCTTGTAGAACCCAAATCGAATCCGAACTAACCCCTGCAATCTAATCAGTGTTCAGCAATCAAGGATAGACTATAAAACCCTGTAGTAAATTGAATGTTTTAAAAAAACAACAGAAAAACTAGCATCCATGTGCTTACAAAAACAAAAGGGATGTGTGAAATTTTCTAAGTGTTAATTTTGGTTGACTTTGGTTGCCTTTTTGGGACATAAAGTTTCAAGGGAAGGGGTAATGGTAGATCTCCAAAAGATTGAAACAGTCAGGAATTGGGTCCGACTTAGTTCTGTGACTGAAATTAAGAGTTTTGTGGGGCTCGCTAGCTACTATCGTCGCTTGTGAAGGGATTAAGGTCAGATTTGTTGATTCAAGTTTATAGGTGACAATATTCAAGAAGTTTTGGTAAGGGACGACTAGATAATGAACACCATTACTTTGAAAAATACATTTAGTATTGTAGTCATAACATGTAAGGGTTGTCCAGCGAATGATGAAATTAAGTTATGTCAATTGAGGTTAGAAGCTATACTACGATTTCATGGATTGATTGTATATCAAAGATGGTCAGGATACGACTTCCCCAATAGCAACAATGCTTACTTGGTTAGGTTATTATATGTGTTACAACTGTGGAGAACCTGGGCATATGAGGAGGAAATCAGCAAGGCTGTGGAGGCCGTGGAAATGGTAATGTAGGTAGAGGAACAGTACAGACAGGCAAGGAGGTTGCCCGTCAAGATGACATGGCTCAGCTTTTTGACTTTCTGGTCAAGACAAAAGCTGAGGGGCTGATGCAGTGATCACAAGTACTATTATTGTTTGTGACCGAATGGCTAATGTGTTATTTGATATGGGTTCTACTTATTCTTATGTATCCATGCAATTTGCCTCAGATTTTGATATGATTTGTGATATACTTTATGCCCCCATCCATGTTTCTACCCCAGTTGAAGAGTCAGTCATAGTCACCCATGTATATCATGTTGTCATGTTATTTTTATGAATTTTCATATTTGGGTTGATTTGGTTATGTTGGATATGATTGACTTTATATAATCTTAGGCATGACTTGGTTGATCCCCTATTATGTTGTGCTTAATGGTAATTCTAAGTCGGTAACTCTAGAAATCCCGGGTAGGGAAAGGTTAGAGTGGGAAGGGGATACAAGCCTAAGTCAACTAAGGTCATATCTTTTGTGCGGGGTATATAGGAAACTGGTAAGGCAGGATTGTTTGATGTAATTGGCTCATATTCGGGATGTTGAGATTGAATCCCCCTTTATTGAGTCTATGCTTATGGTGTCAGAACTGAGAGAGCTTAAAGCTCAAATCTAGGAGCTTCTTGATTAAGGTTTTATCCCTCCTAGTGCTTCCCCATAGGGTGTTCCTGTCTTGTTTGTTAGGAAGAAGAATGGTAGTATGGGGACTGGTGATTTTATCTTAAGCTATAAATGAGTGGATTGATACCGGAATGACAAGCTTATGGATAAAGAAAGCCCTATTGAGTATACTTAGGGGAAGGAAAATAAAGTATTGTAGTAAGAAAGTGCGTATAAAAATTGGGTTGGTCCTTTGATTTTGATGAGTATACCTAAGTTTGAGGTGTCATGTTGATGAAAAGGTTGACTTCGTAGTGATAATCAAGGTTGACTAAGCGTAATGGTAATAAGAGCTTGTGATGGATTGTGATGGGATGAAACTATATAATAAGATTGTTGGTTAAGAGAATTTTGTACAGTAATTACGACTTGCGAGTATCTAAGGTTGTTGTTTACTAATATTTGGTGAGTAACGTAGTTGCATGGAAAGTTTTAAGAGATGGTGGGACACCACTCAAATAAAATTTTAAAGAGCTAGAGTAATAATGAAGAGAAAAATAGTAGGATGTAGTACAGCCGTGAGAAAGAGGCGCGAGCAAGAATATTCTATTTGATTGCAAAGGCTGAAGAGATATTTTCAGAGGGGTAGGTAATTGGGTTCATAGACGCGTGATTTCATTCATTTTGATGTGGCTATGGTAATAGTGTCACAAGTCATCAGATTGGTTAAAAACTATTGGAAATGACTACAGAAAGAAGTGTACAGACAGTAGCTCAAGTGTGATGATAAGTGCTTTGTTTTTGTTTTGAGTTTAGTAATGAGTACGATTAAATTGTTAGCGAAAGATATTGTAAGATCGATGGATATGTGATAAATGATAAGCGAAGGTCCATAAATTCATAAAGATCTTCAAGGTATAAGCTAATGTCGACAGATACGGGGATTGTGTTACACAGTTGAATTTACAATTCAGATTTTTCATTATAAATCTACATTCGTGGTGATATATTTATCAAGGTATGAATGTACAAGGTGAGAAATAGTCAATTGTATCCAGTATTGAGCATTTGAAAGGACTTACATCTGGGTTGAGTCGTAAAGTTGATTATTGTTGATTGTTAAGTACCTAAGAAAAGTTTTCATTTAAAAGTGCTGGGTTAGAGTAAGGTAAATGGCCGGAGTGTTTATGATGGTTGTTAGTATTGAGAGTGTGGACTTCAGTGGAATGATGTGAGGAGTATGTGGAGTCAACTGAATGGAAATAACTGGTATCGACTCTTCAGAAGAAAACCTTTAGGGTTATTTGATAAATTCTTATGTGACCATCTATTTCATTTTGTACATGGTTGTGAGTATGATGAACTAGCGATGCTCACGTGTGTTTTCACTTATGTTGGTGGATCAGGTGTACCAATCCTGTGATGTTTTCTCAGTTAAGTGGGAAGATTTGGTTATTTTAAATGAAATATTGTGTGTTGTCTTGGAGTTGTTAAAGTATTTTAGTGGTTCTACATGTACCACCTTGCTTATGAGAATTCATAAAAGAGCTACCATACGTAATTATGGTTGTCCGGCAATCTTAATACTCATCTTGTCGTCGAGGTCATGTATTGATTGTATGTGGATGAATGTGGGGATCATTGGGTCCGATTCTACTGTTCTTAAGAGGTAATCTACAATTATTAAATCTAGCATTTTGATAGTGTTGTTGAAGGGTTTGTATTCTTGGACATATCCCTCGATGAGTATCTGATTTCTAAAGACCAAATTTTTGTAACTTAAGCTCATGGGAATTTGGGTTGTGAGATGCAGATGTTGATAAGAACTATGATTGTTTGGGTATTATGAGTGTGTGTTGGTTGGTTCAGGTTCACCTCTAAATTGTGGCGAGTTTTGATTTAGGATTTTATCCTGGTTAAGTGATAAATGATTCGTCCTGATGTTTGTGTCAAAGTCCTTGATAACATGTTGCAGACATGTGTACGATCAACCTTGGTGGTTATTGGAAATAGCTTTGTTGTTTGTTAAGTGTACATACAACAATAATTATCACTCCAACATTGATATGGCATCATTTGAGGCACTCTATGGAAGGGGATGTAGATCACCCATAGGATGGTTCGAAACCGGAGATGTGAAACCTTTAGGGGTTGATTTAGTAAAGGATGCTCAAGATAAGGTGAGAAATATTCAAGCTAAGCTTTTAGCAGCCCAAAGTAGATAGAAAAAGTATGACAACCATAAGGTAAGAGATATGGCATTTCAAACTGGTAAGAAGGTTCTTCTTAAGGTATCACCCATGAAAGGGGTGATGAGATTTGGCAAGAAGGGTAAGCTAAGTCTGCGATACATTGGTCCCTTTGAGGTTCTTGAATGTGTAGGGCTAGTGGCTTATTCATTGGCTTTACCCCTAATATATCTAGAGTTCATCCAGTATTCCATGTGTCCATGTTGAAGAGATATCACGGTGACAAATATTATATTATAAAGTGAGACTAAGTTTTGTTACACAATTACTTCAGTATGAGGAAGAATCAGTTGAAATTCTTGATCGCGATGTCCAGAAGCTAAGGACATGCGATACAAGTATTCTAGTAATTCGATGTTTCAGATACTACTCTACCCTTACTTTAGCCAGTCTTTCCTAGTTGATCACTTGAGGATGAGTGATGGGTAAATAAGTATCTGTTGTAATGACCTGATCCCATCGTTATAGAAAAGCCAACAGGGAAAATTTTTGGGCCGAAAAACTTTTTCGTAGTAACTTGGAATTTCCCAACCTAGTCCAGTCATTAAGGTATGGGGAATATGGTAACAATTGGGTGATTTAATTATGATTTTGATCACATGAGTAGATAGCTAAGACGTTAAGGAACCCATACGACTTTACAGAATTGAATTCTGGCGAGTAGTACTCCCGATATCGATCTTAGCGTGAACGAGTATTTTCTGAGTGTCATGGGATGAAGGTGTGTTGTGAAATGGGAGTTTAAAATTCTAAAATTGACTCACTGGTTCCGTGCAAGCCGTTGTGGCGGGATTATTCCCACCAAGGCGAGTCCGTTATAGCAGGGTGAGGACCACTGTGGCGGGACAGTCGCGATTTAAGTCGGAAATAAACCCCAAAATCATTTTATTTTGCACTTTTCAACCTTGAGATCTAAGGGACAACCCTAGGTTGTGCATGCATTATATATGTTAATTACAATTAAAATGGAAAGATATAATTTTTCATATAGAGGATATTGATATGGAGATCCTAGTAGTCTCAGAGCAATAAAATACTTTTTTGCTGACTTTTCATGCATGATAATGGAAATATCTAATTACCACCCTACTGTATGCTAAATGTAGTGCTTAATAGAGGTTAAATTGTGGGGTGGTATCTATAATGGAGTACTTAATGAGGAAGAAAAAAATTGGTGGTTTGCTTGTGTACCCCTTAAATTTGAGGATTTTGATTTTTGCCTCACCTCTTGTGATTATTTGATATTAATTTCAAAAGAAAGTCCCTTCTTCTTGTGGAATGGAAGAGCTGGTTAAGTATTTTTTTTTTTAAAAAGTTAAGGTGCTTTTGGATTATTTATATTGTATAGAGATGAAACATTTTGCAAGAACAGGATCAAATCATGCACCACTTTTCCTGGCTGTGGGAAACTAGTCTTCTGAATTTTCTAGACTTCTGAATTTTCTGATTTTTGACTGGAAAGTTAGAATTTATGAAGTAGTGAAGGAGAATAGGGTGACAGATGAGGGCAATGGCATCTTCATCTAGCTAAAGAAGAAAATGAAGTGTTTTGGAATATTTTTTAATAATTATTCAACATAGAGGATATAGTGTGATGACACTGAAGGTCAGTTTTGGAAAATTCCAAATAATTACCATTTTACCCCTCTTGATTGTTGCCCCGAGTTATGTTTGACAAGTTTACAAACTCGGTTTTGAAATTTGATTGAAAATTTATAAATTTTAGAAGCTTTGTAGTTTTGGAGGTTTAAAGTTATTAAAACTGGTTATTGGTAACTACTGAAGCTACGAGTCTTGGAATGCAATTCCGTCAGTTCTGTCAACTCTGGAATGAAGAAATTTGTCAGGAATTTTGTCATTTCTATTTTGGAGTCTTTTTTTGTAGAATTGAGCCCTTGGGTTGGAAGTTTAGGTGAAATAAGACCAAGAGTTGACTTTGGTTAATATTTGGAGTTCGGATGCTCATATCAATTTTTTGATGATTTCGTTAGATTCGGGGATGATTTTAGGCCTAGGTGAATTCTTGGTTGAATTTTTAACGGTGCAGATGGAAGTTTGGCATTTTGAGTGTAAATCTAGTTTATTGCAATTTTAACTGGACTTGGGTCAAGGAAACCTTGAATCCGTGTTTCAATGGTTGCATTAAGTCCAGAACGTCGACTTTAGTTGAGTACCATCTATGGCTTGTGTACTCGGGCTTCCCAATGAATATCGAAGGTCATTTCAGTGATTTTCTTGAGTCTTATTATTTGCTGATGTTGTTGTCTGGTACATGCCAATTTTTCATCGCAATCGCGGGGTCAACCCTCGCAATCACAAAGGTATTTGTTTGTTGAGCTTTGCGATAGCGTGAAATGTGTCGCAATGTCGTAGGTGAATTATCATGTGTTATGCGGTCGCATGGATCTTGGTCAAGATCACGTTGCAATAGTATCCTAATCTTCATGATCACATGGCCCTGTGTCACAATCGGATTGTCAATTTAGATGAGTTGACTTCTTTAATCATCGCGATCATGTGGCCTTGGGGCCGTGATCGCGATGAGCAATTGTAACTTGGACAAAATGTTTTCCAAAATTAGGGTTCATCCCCATTTAACCTTTTTTGAATTTTACGAACTCGGTAGAGGCGATTCCAAAGTGTTTTCTTAGAAATTCTTCGATTGGGTAACAAATTTAAACTCTTCATCTTTTTAACCACTAATTATTGCATGATTTTGCTTGTTAATCATTATTTCTAAACTCAAAATTTGGGGTTTACAAAAGAACTTGGTGTTTTAAGGAAAAAGTGATTTAAGATTGATTTTAACTCATTTTTCGAGTGTGGTTTTCACTATTGAGTTTCAAAGCCTTTGGGTAGCGTGATTTTCTGCAAAATTTTGTATTTAACCCTAGTTCTCGGAATAGATTTTTAGGTCATTTTCCCCTAATTTTAAAAGTAATTGATTTGGGTGTTGTTGGTCTTGAATTCTTATTATAATGCCATATTTGTGTAAATTGTGTTGATTTGGAGACCCATCTGACAGGGAAGAATCAAGTATTGAGTTGATTGAACGTTTTTCTGGAGGCAAGTGTGTTAACTTGATATATTTTGAATAATGACAGGAAATCAAGGAGAGTAAAATCTGCAGATCAAAGTAACCCCACAGAAGAAAGAAATCATCTAAATCAACAAAGTGATTCACGGAGCATAAGATCTGGAGATCTAAAGAATAATTGTTATGGATATTGAATCAATCAGATATCCATTCACTAGAAGTCCAAAAGGAAAATCATGAAGGATCACAATCATGATGGCAAGCAAAATCAATAAAGGATCAACTCACCTGTCACAGAAGATCACAATCAAGATGGCAAGAAGAATCAATAAAAGATCAAAACACTGATCACAGAGATCACAATCAAGATGGCAAGCAGAATCAAATAAAAGATCAACACACTGATCACGAAAGATCACTGGGATTTGAAGTAATATTGAAGAAATCCTTCACCAATTTCTCATTCAAGTAAGAAGGCAAAATTGGTTTCTCAAATCAAGGAATTGAATATCTCAATCAAGGAACCATTACAAATCCTTGATTGAAGGAAATTCCCTTGGGTTTTCTTATTAGAGCTAAAGTAACCTCAACACTCAACCTATAAATGAAAACCTGGATAGACGGCAAAATCACGCAACTTCACTTGAACTTATATTGTAATCTTCTTTCATCTTTCATAAAGCTTTGTACACATGAGTGAACAATTGTAAAAGAAAAAGAGAAAGAATTTTTTTGAGTGTAGGTTATACAAGTAGAGGTAGTGTCGACATAGAATATATGATTTGCATATCAGACAGGACTTGAAGATTACACTCTATGTACAACCAATTAGTTCGCAACAAGCTCTAAAGGAAACCCTTGAAACCCAAGGGGACTGGACTAGGCACCACATCGGTGATCCGAACCAGTATAAAAATATCCCGTGTAAATTTAATTCTAGTACCTTATCTTGTTTTATACTGTGGAACTAACTTGTAGGTGAGTCGACTACTCCTCAAGGAAGTCACTGAAAGAAGTTTGTAATTCACTCCCCCCTCTTGACTTTCAAAGTGGACCTCTTGACCCTTCATTAATTGTATTGAACCTTATATACCATTGTTTGATTGTGAGTAATAGGCATTGGTGAAGGGTTTCATAAATTCTGTGCTTTGATAAATGATGAATAAGTTCTATTGATGACAATATGGGGTAAAAGAAGAATATGTTGCATTGGCTCATTCTTGATATTATGCCAAGATTATCTGTGTTGGATTGTTGTTGTGAGTATTTTTCTCATCTCATCGAGCATTTGCACATTTTTATAATTGCATTGATGCAATATTATTGTTATGATAATGCCTTGTTGAAATGATGAGAAAAAGGGGAGGGACCACACACTCCGTGGTCAATTCTATAATAAAGGGTTGGGCCACACGTTCTACGGTAGATTTTGTAATGAGGGGTTGGGATACACGTTCTGTTGTAGATGCATGGACTGATATGTCTCCCATAGGTCCCATACTGAGGTGCAACGAGTGTATATCATTAGGAAAGACATACATTACTCTTTATGACATTGCTCTACATTGCATTGCACTTCATCTTACTCCTTGTAATTTGTGGATGATGATATGATATTGTGAATATTAAATTATGAAAGATTGTGGAGATATAAGTATAAGTTGAGGTTCAAACTGTGATGTTCTATACCTGATTTATTGTTATTTAGTGAGGAGTGTTAGATTGGGTTGATTGACTCTATGCAGGTTGTAGTTGTGGACTTTCAAATGTTGTTGTTGGAGTACTTGTGTTCAATATTGTTTTGCTTAGAGTTATTTAGGTTTGCTTGCTAATTAAGTATCATAGTTGCTTGGTACTCACTCTCTTGCTTCTACACTTGTGTAGGTTACGAGTCTGGATCATCGTGATTACTCATTCTTCTATTCTTCGTCCGAGGATTATTGTTGGGAGTTTGTGAGGTTGCTGCTTATCAACTCGGTGGACACTTCTTACTATTTCATTATGTTCTTTTTTTGTTGAATCTAATGTAATACTTAGAGGCTTGTACATGTGTCAGTAGGTTTTGGGGGCATTTTGAGTTATGTTATATTTATCCGTAATGTTCTTGATAAAGTAGTCCTTTATTCTATTTTATTTATGCATTTACTTCTTTTGTTGGGTTTTAGGTTTATTTGTCTTGGTGGGATAAGACATATTACATCACGGTTGGTTTTGGATCGTGACAAATAGTATTAGAGCCTAAGTTCATAGGTGTCACGTGTGTACAAGACAAGTCTATAAGAGTCTCCTTAAGGATTGGTATAGAAACATGTGTTTCTTATCTTCGAGAGGCTATGAAGACTGTTAGGGAACTTCTATTTATTAATTCATCCTTATCATGCGTGGTTACTTTCTGTAGTATTGAGTTGTCGCATGTTTTTTTGGCAAATGGCAAGGATGAGATCTACTGTTGGTGGTAGAGGAGGGGAGGCAGCCCCCAAGCCAGTTGTTGAGACCCAACTAGGGGTAGGGTAGAGCCCGAGCTAGGGGAAGAGATCATCCCTTTGAAATGGCGCTAGTGAGAGACCATGGCAGAGTTGTCTCTCCCAAGCTAGAGATTGATGTTAGAGAGGACTAGGTTCCTCCAAAGTACGCTGCTGCACCATTGTTTTAGGACACTTTGTTGAGGGTGTTGGAGGTACTTGAGAGTTTCAGTCAGGGTGGGAGTGGGATAGGCACACCAGAGGGCTCTTAGACTAGAGTGGGGACTCAAACCCTAAATAAGGGACATATTCCAGTTAGTTAAGGTCCGATGGGGAAGCCACCAGTGGGTACTACGATTGAGGTTGATCTTGCTCCAGGAGTTTAGGTTAAGGTGCCTTTGATTGTGTTGACAGAGGATGAGCAACGCCGTTACGAGAAGTTCAGAAAGTTGGATCCACCTCCATTTTAAGGTGGAACAAGCGGGGATACACATAAAATTTTGAGTACATATAGAGAGTTTTTAGAGAGTGTTGAGTTGGATGAGTCTATGGGTTTGTTATTCTATACTCCAGTTATGTAGGTCAACTAGGGAGTGGTGGAGAGTCTATTTGTGATCTTTGCCGACTGGATCTCCGTAGTAACCTGGATGTGTTTCCTAGTTCGTTTTTATGACTGTTTCAGCCCTTAAAGTGTGAGGGAATAGAGCCGGTTTGAAGTTTTAGAGTTTGAGGTAGGATAGCCTTACACTTAAAGAGTATGAGACTCATTTTTATCAGTTTTCAGACATGACTTGGCTATTCTTCTTAATGAGGTCGAGAGGACCCATAGATTTGTGAGGGGTTGTCCTACTCTATTTGTATGGTTGTGTTCAGGTCATCCCGT
This sequence comes from Solanum piurae, assembly GCA_029582685.1. NCBI lineage: Eukaryota > Viridiplantae > Streptophyta > Magnoliopsida > Solanales > Solanaceae > Solanum > Solanum piurae. The sequence goes on from JAJOOO010001857.1 coordinate 17,478, forward strand.
GAGAGGACCTCCTCTGTGTCCATTGTGGGTGCCACCAAGGAAGCGGAGTTGATGAAGTGGCAGGAGTTTGGAGACCCTAAACGGGTCCACACTTCAGGTAATTTTCTGAAGGCAGAGGATCTTTTAGAGGGGGTGGTTCCTTCTAGCTCTCGAGACCCATTCATGCGGCTATATAGAAATATGAGGATGGTTCATCTAGGTCATCGTAGTCGGTCTCGCACTCAAGGTTTGTTATATATATGGCGACCCAGATCATCTCTCATGGTAGTGTCCTATTCAGGGCCAGGGAGGACACCAACACAGTTCTTCAGTCTAGACTAGATCACTGGTGCCTCAGGCTAGAGGCCGAGGTAGAGCTCAGACTTATAGGGGGTGGACATACTCCTTGTAGGTGTACATCGGTGGCTGGTTCATAAATTATTTGTGGAAATATCAATACAAAAAATAGCAAGTGGTCGAATGGATCTGAGAAGAGGGTCATAAATTTAAAAACATATGTTAGAGGCTAGAGATTGCATAGGTCAAGAAATTTAGAAGGGGAACCAAAGTGTAGGCACAATAATATTTGGTATGATGTTATAGAAATAATGGAGGAGTGAGATAGGCTTTGGTGGATGTTAATTAGCTTTGGAAAATTCTCAGAAAAAATGCACGCCAGGCTGCTAGGCGAACCAGGGACTTTCAAGATAGTTCTAAACATGTGGATTAAAGTAGAGGCTACTTGTTGGTAAAACTTTGACGAGAACAAAAATACTAAAGAATTGTAGTTTTTCTACTTACTCGTTAGAACAAGGTTATGACAAACCTTTGCATCAACAGTTGAAGTGCAGGGACTATTTGTTCAACTTAAAGTCATCTTTTATTGTTTGATAAATTTGAAAGAGTAGAAACACAAAAACTCATGAAGATGTGGTTATATAAGGCAATGTCCTTGCAGATTATTTGCTAACCTAATTTTTCATTTTACAGGTATAAGAAAACTAATACTCACATTGTTTTAGGAGGTTCCAAAAATGGTATAAAGATCATTAATATGGACTAATGATAAATTTCAAATCTATGAATTTGAAGTTGTCAAAACAAGAGATTTACTACTCAATGAAACAACACAAATGTAAATAAACAAAGCAACAAAGCAAAACACCAACAATCAAATAACAAGTGAGATCTGAATACTTGCAGCAAATATTGGTTTTTGTTTAATTGTCGTTGTTTCATTCCTTGCAAGGGTTTGTTTTATTTTTATTTTCTTTTCATTTTGCAAGTATAAGAAAACTAATATTCACATTGTTTTAGGAGGTTCCACAAACAGACATGTAATGACCTAGATTGGTCATATTTGGACTTTTTCCATACAAACTACTATGTTACCCCTCCCAATGGTTACTCTGAGTCATTTTTGGTTGGTTTGTAAAATTGGTTTTTAGTTTTGAGTAAAAAATTATGAAGTGCAGAAATTTTAGAGTTTTGAAATGCAAAAGTTATCAAAAAGTAGTGGTTTTAGTGTCTTTTGGAGTTTCGAGTCTAGAAATGAAATTATGTCATTTAATTAGTCCTAAAATGTGTAATTAGGTCTAAGATAGTGTGTCAGTTTCATATTCGAGGTATTTTCGGGGATTTTAGGTCCTTAATTGGAAATTATTGAGATTTTAGCCTTTGGGTTGACTTTGGTCAGCATTCAGAGGCTGGATGCTCGGATAAGATTTCTGACAGGTCTGTTGGATTCGAGGTTTGATTTTAAGCATAGTGGAGATCTTGGTTGAATTTTCAGAGGCCTTGAGCTTGATTTAGATTTTTGCGGTATTATGTTTGTTTATTGGTGACTTTCATGAGTTTCGGGTAAAAGAGACCTCTCATCCGTATTTTGATAGTTTCATTGAATCCGGAACATCAAGTTTAGATAGCTAGCATTTTTGATTTGTGTGTACGGGGTTTCGAACGAATCCCAAGGATCCATTCAAAGAATTTATGCCTTGTGTGTATTTTCTTGTTTCTGTGTTTTGGTGCTTGATTATTTGGTCATCGTGATCGTGAGGACCTTTCTCGTGATCGTGTGGTATTATGTTAGTATGCATCACGATTGCGTGGAGCTTTGTCATGATTGCGATGGTCAAATTAAATGAGTTGACTGACTTATTCACCGCAATCGCGTGGCTCTTGGTCGCGATCACGATAAGCAATTGAGACCTGAACAAAATGTTTTTCTAAAATCGGAGTTCCTTCTCATGTTACCCATTTTTTAACCCTAAAAGCTTGAGTGAGGCGATTTCGAAGTGTATATTCGTGATTCTTCGATTGGGTAATGAATTTTGACTCCGCTTCATTGTTATTACATGTTTATGGCATGATCACTTGAATATAACTTCACAGTTGAAATGGTTTTCACCATTGATTCTCAAATCTTTTGGGTAACATAATTGTGTATCAATTTTCAGATTCAAACCTTGTTTTCAAATCAGGTTTTTGAGACAATTTGACCCCATTTTCGAATTGATTGACATGAGTGTTGTTGGTTTTGAGATCTCATTGTGAATACTTGTTTGATTACATTGTGTTGATTTGGATATCGTTCGGAAGGGAAAAGCCCAAGACCTGAAGTGATTTTAGATCGATTAAGGCAAGGGAACTTCTAAAGCTTGTTAAAGCTTGTAAAATCTTGAATCCTCCTTGTTGTATGTGTTGAGGAGTAATGGTAATAAGGTTATACAGTTAATTTCTCAAATTGAATAACCTTAATGATAGAAAGAGGATTAATGGAAAAGGCAACGTCTTGATTGAATTGAATAATGTGAATTGTCTTGAGTATTGATATTGAATTGGTTGTTAATGAAATGCTCGATAGTGTTGTTATGAATACTTGTGATTGATGAACTTGATTAGTGTTGATGAACTTGATACTTGTGATTGATGAACTTGATTATTGTGATTGATCAACTTGAACCAATTGATTTGATGAACTGTAATAGTTGGACTGCGATTATGGAATCTTGTGAACTATATATTGTGAACTGCTATGTTGGACTGTTTTTTGTGCAGGTGTTAGTTGTGGTGGTTCAGTTGGAATAAAAAGTTCTCGTATTCTAGTTTAGGTTTACCTTGTGAGTACCGTGTTGTTTGATGAGTATCGTATTGTTTGGTACTCACTCCGTGCTTCTACACTTGTGTAGGTTCCAAGCCCCGATCTGCCTGATTACTCTTGTTTTATCTACATCCGAGACTTTTTTGTGGACACTTGAGAGGTAGCTTCTTGTCATTCCGGGGAGGGGGGGGGGAGGTCTTGTTCCTTATTTAGGTTATTGTTCTATTCGAGAGACAGACATTTGATACTTGTATTTATATTTCAAGCTCTATCGTTATACATTAGTGACTTGTACACGTGACAATCGGGTTTTGAAGATATTTTAGGAATGACTAACTTTTTCCGCACTTATGTTATTGATAGTTTACTTTCTGCATTTTCTTCGCATTATTTGGGTTAGGCTTACTTGTCTTGGTGAGATAAGACGAGTGCCTTCACATCTATTTTTTAGTAATGACAAGCCAAAAAGATCACAATATGGATAAAATTCAAATGGTAAAAGGGCCGAGAATGCCCCTAACCTATTGGAACACCCTCCTTCCACATTTTGGTCTAAAAATACCCTTCACCTTTTTTTTTGTTCAAAATTACTCCCCTTCCATCTTTTGATCTTAAAAGACCCTCAACCCATCTTTTACTGAATTTAATTCTTTTACTAATTAGTCAAAAAAATTATTTGTTCTACAATTTTTTATTTATTCAAGTTCATAAGATTAGTCCATCTCAAAATATTTGAAATATTTAAGTCTAATGTAAAATAAAATAAATAATTTCTGAGTACTTGTCTTTTAACATACAATACCAAATAACAAGTGAGATCTAAATACTTGCAACAAACATTGATATTTCTTTAATTGTCAGTTTTTTATTCCTTGCAAGATTTTGTTTTATTTTTATTTTCTCTTTTAATTTAAGTAATACTTAAGTGTGTGATTGTTAAATTAAAATCTTAGGATGAATGGAGAATGTGTTTAGATAAGGCAACATCCTTGCTGATTAATTGCTAACCTAATTTTTCATTTTAAATGTATAAGAAAACTAATATTCACATTGTTTTAAGAGATTCCACAAACAGGTAAAAACAACATCAATATGGATAAAAAGTAAAATTTCAAATCTATGAATTTGAAGTTGTTAGAAGAGATTCACTACTCAGTGAAATAACACAAATATAAATAATCGAAGCAACATAGCAAAACATCAAATAAATAACAAGTGAGATCTGAATACTTGCAACAATTATTGATTTTTCTTTAATTGTAAGTTTTTGATTCCTTGCAATAGTTAGCTTTTTCTCTCTCTTTTAATTAAAGTAAATTTTACGTATGTGTTGGTAAAGTTAAAGCAAGTGGAGAGGCATATATATGTACCTATATAAGTAAATATTCAATTATATTTATACTCAATATCTTGTTTAGTTATTGTTTCCATCAGGGCCGACTCAACAAGATTGAGGGCCTAAAGCGAAATTTAAGGGAGGGGCCCTAATATTTTTTTTCATCATATATAATTTTATTTTAAAATTTAATTTTCTAGCTTTTTTAGATAAAAAATCATTAGTTACTGTTTTATAATAAATTTGTTTTAATAATTCCTTTTCAATTGATAATATAGCTATTCTATTCTATCGCGCTTGTGACATTGTTTATCTTAAATGAGATTTAATCAATTTTAGTTTTGAAAAACTTCTTTCGACTGAGGCAATGGTTAAAGAAACTATTAACATTATTCTATAAGCAATATGTGTCTTTATTTGATTGTGTGTTTTCATTAGATCATTATCTTCTACATGTATTATTTCTCTTAACACTTTCAATTCAAAAAATAAATCTAAATCATCAATAGCAGAATAACTATTATGTGTTAAAGTTCAAGGTTAAGACAATGATTTTTAAATTCTCATCATCTAGTGATCTCAATTTACCACTACATAAGAAACAAAAAGTATTTTTGTATGCTTCAATTGGTTCAAATCTATTTTGAAGTGGAAAAAAAATAGCTTCATCTACTCTCTCTCTCTCTCTCTCAATATATATAAGTAATCAACTCTAGTTTCAAGGGACTTTGTGATTTCATTATCAATATTTTCATCAAATTGTTTCTTACGAAATTCAGATTCTACATTCATTTCATATGCAATTTCCTTATGCCTTAGTAGAAATCATAGCACTCATAGTACATATAATTTTTTTAAAAAAAAATAACATTCATAAGTAATATTTTTGTTTTTAATTGGGGGACCCCAAAATATATGGGGGCCCAAGTGATTGCTTTAGTGGCCTAGGGGTTAAGACGGCCTTGGTTGCCATGGGTTTGTTGTCGTTGTATCAGTTCCATAAATATGTATACTTAATTTCTTGTTTAGTAAACTAAAGCCCACCCACTATACATGCCATATATATATATATACTTGTTAATTCATTTCATTACACTACACTTTTAATATGCTTTATATACTTTATATATTTACTTCATGAAACACATAATTAAAAAAATAATTAGAAGTTGATGGTAGTAC
>JAJOOO010001858.1:0-21411 GCA_029582685.1 Solanum piurae
ATGCTTTTCAAGCTCGCCAGGATCAAGAAGATTCTCTGGATGTAGTCACTGGTACGTTACGAGTGTTTGACTTAGATGTTTATGCTTTGTTAGATCCAGGGGCTACTCTTTCCTTTGTAACTCCTTATATAGCAGTCAACTTCAATGTTAGTCCAGAAACTCTCTTAGAACCCATCTCAGTCTCTACTCAAGTCAGTGACCCATTTATAGCTAGACAGTTATACAAAAATTACCCTATCTCAGTCTCCCAGAGAGTCACCTCATCAGATCTTATAGAGTTAGAAATAGTAGACTTCGATATCATTCTAGGCATGGATTGGTTACATTCCTGTTATGCATCAGTTGATTGTAGAACTAGGATTGTTCATTTTCAGTTTCCAAATGAACCAATATTAGAATGGAAGGGTAGTAGCTTAGCGCCTATGGGTCGATTCGTTTCTTACCTTAAGGCCAGAAAGATGATCTCTAAGGGTTATCTCGATCATCTAGTTCGGGTTAAGGATTTAAGATCTGAAACCCCAACTCTTGAGCCAATTCCAAAGTCGATTTCCCTTACGGCCTATCTCTATTCGTCCTTATAGAATGTCTCCATCTGAGCTTAAGGAATTGAAAGAGCAGTTGAAAGACCTTCTAGATAAAGGCTTCATCAGACCCAGTATTTCCCCATGGAGTGCACCAGTGTTGTTTGTGAAGAAGAAATATGGTTCTCTCAGGATGTGCATTGACTATAAGCATTTGAACAAAGTCTCAATCAAGAAAAAGTATCCCATCCCCAGGATTGATGACTTGTTTGACCAACTTCAGGGTGCTAGTCATTTCTCAAAGATAGACCTTAGATTCGGTTATCATCAGCTTAGAGTCATAGATAGTGACATTCCAAAAATAACTTTCAGAACTCAGTATGGTCATTATGAATTTGTAGTTATGTCATTTGGACTAACCAATGCTCTTGCAACTCTAATGGACTTGATTAACAGAGTGTTTAAGCAGTATTTTGACTTGTTCGTTATCGTCTTTATTGGTGGTATCCTCATTTACTCTAGGAATGAGGAAGAATATGCGAACCATTTGAGGGTTGTCCTGCAAACTCTCAAGGATCGCCAATTATTCGCTAAGTTTAGCAAATGTGAGTTTCGGTTGTAATATATTGCATTCCTTTGTCACATTGTGACTAGCGAAGGGATTCAAGTGGATTCTTAGAAAATAGAAGCAGTGAAACAATGGTCTAGACCTACCTCTTCTACAAATATTAGAAGTTTCTTGGGTCTAGCGGGTTATTACAGAAGGTTCGTGGAAGGATTTTCATCCATAGCCTCTCCATTGACTAGGTTGACTCAGACGAAAGTCAAGATTCAATGGTCAGATGATTGTGAGAAAAGCTTTGCAGAACTGAAAACTAGGTTGACTACAGCTCCTATTTTGACTCTACCAGAGGGTTCAGACGGTTACATTATCTATTGTGATGCATCCAGAGTCGGCCTAGGTTGTGTGTTGATGCATCGAGGTAAGGTTATAGCTTATGCTTCTAGACAACTTAAGGTTCATGACCTCGAGCTAGCAGCAGTGGTGTTTGCACTTAAGATTTGGAGACATTACTTGTATGGTGTCCATGTAGATGTGTTCACAGACCATAAAAGCCTTCAGTATGTTTTCACCCAAAAAGAGTTGAATCTTTGCTAGATAAGATGGCTTAAGTTCCTCAAGGATTATGATATGAGTGTGCATTACCATCCTGGTAAGGACAATGTAGTAGCATATGCTCTTAGAAGACTATATATGGGTAGTGTAGCACATGTTGAGGAAGAAAGAAAGGAACTAGAAAAGGATGTTCACAGGCTTGCTCTCTTAGGAGTTAGTCTTATGAGCATATCAGATAGTGGGTAACCGTTCAGAATTGGTCAGAATCTTCATTAGTAGTGGAGGTTAATGGAAAACAAGACAGTGATCCGATATTACTTTAACTAAAGAGTGCAGTCCATCAGTAGAGAGTTGAGGTTTTCTCCCAAGGGGAAGATGGTGTGCTTCGCTATCATGGTCGGTTATGTGTTCCTAAGGTGGGTGAGTTGAGACAGAAGATTCTTGTAGAAGCCCATAATTTCAGATATTCTATTCATCCAGGCGCCAATTAGATGTGCTGTGATCTACGGGAAGTCTTTTGGTGGAATGGTATGAAAAGGGATATAGCGGATTTTGTGGCAAAGTGCCCTAATTGCCAACAAGTGAAGGTAGAACATCAGAAACCAGGAAGTATGACTCAAGAGATCAATATTACTACTTGGAAGTGGGAAGTGATCAACATGGACTTCATCACAGGTTTACCTCGTACTCGCAGACATCATGACTCCATTTGGGTGATTGTTGACATACTTACTAAATCTGCACGCTTTTTGGCTGTCAAGACTACAGATTCGGCGGAGGACTACACCAAGTTTTACATTAATGAGATAGTCAGGTTGCATGGGGTTCCCTTGTCTATCATCTCAGATAGAGGTCCTCAGTTTACCTCTCATTTCTAGAAGTCATTTCAGAAGGGTCTTGGTACTCAGGTTAATCTTAGCACAACATTTCATCCGCAGACGGATGACCAGATAGAGTGCACCATTCAGACCTTAAAGGACATGTTGAGAGCTTGCGTGATCAATTTCAAGGGTAGTTGGGATGATCACCTTCCTTTTATAGAGTTCACCTACAATAATATTTACCATTGCAACATTTAGATGGCCCCCTATAAGGCATTGTATGGGCGTAGATGCAGATCTCCAGTTGGTTGGTTTGAAGTAGGTGAAGCAACCTTGATAGGGACAAATTCAGTTCATGATGCTATGGAGAAAGTGCAACTCATCAGAGATAGACTTAAGACAGCCCGGAGTCCCTAGAAATCCTATGTAAATGTAATGAGAAGGGAATTTGAGTTCCAAGTTGATGATTGGGTTATCCTAAAAGTGTCGCCCATGAAGGGGGTGATGAGATTTTTCAAGAGAGGAAAGCTCAGTCTTAGATATGTAGGCCTTTACAAAATCTTAATAAGGGTTGGTAAAGTGGCTTATGAGTTAGAGTTGCCAATACAACTAGCAGCAGTGAATCCAATTTTCACATTTCATTGCTGAAAAATTGTGTGGGTGATCCAGCATCTATTGTACCTTTAGAAAATGTGGTTGTGAAGGATAGTCTCACTTATGAAGAGGTACTAGTTGAAATCCTTGATCGTCAGGTTCAAAGATTGAAAAACAAAGAAGTCACTTCAATCAAGGTTTTATGGAGAAGTCAGTCCATAGAGGAAGCTACTAGGGAAGCAGAAGCAGCCATGAAGGCCAAGTATCCTCACCTTTTTCCTTTCGATTACATTCCATCTTGAGGTAATAGTTTTTCTCCAGTTTTTGAGTCATTCATGCACAATTTCAGTATTTCCAGTATCCTTATCATGTTCAGATTATATTATTGCTTTATTGATTATTCAATTATGTTATTATTCAGCTTTACTCTATCTTGCATGCTCAGTACCTTTCAAGTATTGACACATACCCTGTGCTACATCTTCTCGTGATGTAGGTTCAGGTCCTCAGCAGTCAGATCACGCATAGATCAGTTCCCGGTCTTTAATTCAACAACATCAGTGGTGAGTTCTCATTCTTCTAGGACAGTTGACATGTTATCTTTCTATTTTAGTCTTTAGTTTTCAATTTTTGCTAGATTTAGCTGTGGCATTTCCCAGCACTTCTAGTTAGTTTAGAGTCTTATTTTAGACTTAGTTAGATTCAGTTATAGTGTTAGAGTTTGACTTTTCATTTGTATTCAAACTCTTAATTTTCATTTATTCAGATAGTATATGAGTATTCCCCATCATTTCATATTAGTATATGATTTAACTTCTGCACAATATTTATTACTTTAGTTTACTTTAGTTGCTTATGATATGCCAACAAGGTTAGCTTGGGGTCACTCGTGATCCTAGGTCCCGTGTCCGCGTCTAGCGGGTAGCCTCGGGGCGTGACAAGCTAGATGTTCTAAAAGATATTGTAGGAAATATCTTTGAATTATCTTTCCAATGTCACCGAGTTTGCTCAATTCTGAGTTCTTATGAGGGAGATATGTCCATTTGAAATTGGGTTGTCTAGATAAGGAAAATCAAAACCGGATTTTAGAAGGGTATTATGGTCTTTTCACTACCCAATTAATTAAATACGTTTTTGGTAATTAGATTGGGGTCCAGTTTACATAATTAAAAATTACGCTAGGGTTTTTAGAGAAAGAATGCAAGAGGAGAAAGGAGAAGAAAAGGTCTATATTCATCGATTTCTTGAGGAATGATTGCAGATTTCACCAAGGATTTGATTCTACGAGGTATGTGAGTTCACATAGTGTTGGGTTCGTTCACCCACGCGCCAAACATGTTTAATTCAGTGTAATTTCGTCCTAAAAAATTGAGAATTTGATGTTCTTGAGTTGTGTTCTTGAATTGCTTTCGTTCTTGAACTTGGGATGAGATAGAGGAGTTCTTGAGAGTTTAATGTCGTTTATTAGAGTTGCTTTGAGTTAGAATCTTGTGTATATGTTTTGGGTACCTGAATCTAAAGAGTTATTGAGAAAAAAAATCAAAATTAATAAAATTAAGGTCAAAAAATGAGAGGAAAAGTTCATCAGTTCTTCCTGGGAGGATACTAGCGCGACGCACCCCCGTAGCGCCAGGAAGGTTGGGGCAGTGCGCCAGAAATGGCTCTCTGAACTTTGGGGCTGGCGCGGCGCGCCAGCAGTGCGCCAGGGTCGTCCGCCCCAACCCATTTTTCATCGTTTACCCACCGTTTGAGTCCTTCTAAAGTGTACTAACACTTACTATCGATTCTAACTACTCCAAATGACTTCTAAACACCTAGAAATTATCCATAAACATGAATCATAACCTTGAATCCATAAATTCAAATTCAAGGAAATTAAGAGCCAAGTCTAGAATGTTCTTAGAGTCCTTTCAAGAAGACTTTTACAAATATTTTAATCCTTTTTTAAGACTTGAGTTTTGAGTTAAGTAAGAGTATAAATGAAGTTCATTCATTCAAAAAGAGTATATGGGAACTAAGTATTCCCAAAGAGTAAATGTTTTCACATCTAAACAAGAGAGGAAACACTGATTTCCAAGAGAGCCTTTGAGCTAGTTTTTGAGTAATTATCTCAAACCAAAGAAAGAGTTTTTCATTTTTAAATATATGAGCTGAGTATTTTGGGAGTAGTATTGAGCACCGATGTGGGGACGAGTTCATAACAACTCAATGTCTCCATAAACCATGTAACCAAACTGTGTAGAAAAGGGTCATATTTTTTAGATGATTTCTTAGTGGTTTTTATCATAGACTAGTGGATCCACTTAGTTGAGACGCTCTATATCTCGGCAAGCTATAGGACAGTTTTAGCAGCGTGGGTGTAACGACCGCATTCCGTCATTATAGAAAAGCTAGCAGGGAAAAAATTGGGTCAGAAAACTTTTTCGTAGTCACTTGAGATTTCCCAACCTAGTCCAGATTTGGACGAAATCAGAGTCTGTGAGGTCTAGGGAAATCTGGTAGAAATTGCGTGATCTAATTATGAATTTGATCACATGACTAGATAGATAAGTCGTTAAGAAACCCATATGACTTTACAAAATTAAATTCGGGCGAATAAAACTCCCAAAATTGATCTTAGCGTGAACGGATAGTTTCTGAGTGTCGTTGGTGACAGGTGTGTTGTGAAATGGGGTATTGGAATTAGTAATTTTGCTCGCTGGTTTGTGCAAGCCACTAAGGCTGAACACTTCCCGCCAGGGCGGGGCCGCTGTAGCGGGGTGGGTGTCGCTCTGGCGGGGAAGACACGACTTAAAGTCGAAAGTAAACCCCAAAATGTCTTTATTCTGCATTTTCAAACTTGAGAGCTAAGGAACAAACTCATACTTTTCTGGACAGTTTTCCACCATTCTTGAGGCTAAAGGTAAGATTTTCACTCCTCGAATCCATTTTTTGATCCATAGAACATAGTCTAACGGGTAATTATCGATGAGGGAGAGTTTTGATCTGGAAATTATAGTGGAAAAAGCCCTAATTAGGTTATTGGGATCATGGGTTTGATTTAGGGTTGATAAGATTGTTAGAAATCTAGGTAATTAGTGATTGTTTATTGATTTATGCGTTATATTGATTATTTGTAAACCAAGAATAGGCAGAACGAATCTGGAAAGGGAAGAATCAAGTTTCTTAGGGGTTTTAAGCTTCTTTCGAGGTAGGTGATGGTTGTGATTCTATGATTGTGTGATGTATGTTTGTTCTTGCTTCGTTATGATACATGTATGTATGCAAATGTTGCATTATTGATCACATTAATTGTAAATGGGGATATGTGAATGATGAATGCCATGAATCTTGACTTGATTGTATGATTATGAGAATGTACTTTGTGATTGTGATCGTGGCTTGTTGAATGGATCAGGTGTTGCGTTCCGACACACTAACTTGGGTCGGTTGCCACGTTCCAGCATAATTATGGGATCGGTTGCCACGTTGCGGCATAAACATTGGATCGGGTACCACGTTTTGGTATGCTAGTTGTTTGGGTTTGGGTTCCATGAGAAGACCAATGAGTTGACATAATTGTGTATCTTGAGAAATGTGAAATTGTACGTTGTTCTTAAATGATGATGATAATGTATATGTTCGATGTATGCATGTTGTTATATTGTTGTATGACTTATATATGTTGCACTTAGTGGGATAGCCGCGTGATCTTAACAGTACACTGTGGTTGTGTACTGATACTGCACTTGCTCTTTCTTTATTGAGTACATGGCATCTTCAGGCGTCTATTGACATACCTCGTTTAGAAGATCAGTGATCGCCGATCAAATTCAAGGGTGAGCCAGTTCTTCCAGGCTGCCATGAGTTCTCTTTGTCTATGTCCATATTTTGGACTTAGACTATTCTAGTTAGTTATTAGTTCATTAACTTGGGGTGTGACCCTTCTTGTTAGACTTATGGATCTTGTTAGATGTTTTGGTACATTGACTTTCAAGTTCTAGGTGTATTTTCCACATTATTTAGTTGTTAGATCTTTTGGAAGTTTATGAGAACTTCAGTTTTTAGCTATTTAACTTACTTCCGTTACTTAAATGCCTTAGTATTTTTTATTAAGGTTGTTAGCTAATTAGTATAAATGGTTCTCCCACTGGAGGGTTAATGTGGGTGCCAATCACGATGGTCGGGGTCGTGACAAAGTTGGTATCAGAGTCTAGGTTCATTGATCTCGATGTACCAAAATGAGTCTAGTAGAAACTTGTAGAACGGTACGAATATGTCTGTACTTTTCTTCGAGAGGCTATAGGAATTTAGGAAATCTCTCTATTTTCTCTTGTCTTTTTTCGTGCTATAACTTGATTCCAATTGGTATATGTCAATTCGAATTGGTATTTAACCTCATTCACTCTTCTGTTCGCAGATGGTTAACACTAGATTCAATGGCATCAGGCATGTAGCTCCCGCCAATGATCCAGTTGAGGAATCTGCAGTGAGAGGTCGTGGTTGAGGCAGGGGTAGATGAAGAGCTAGAGTTAGAGGTCGAGGAAGGGTGGCGCCTACTAGGGATGGAGCACTGGTTGAAAATGCTCCCAGAAATAAGGCACCTCCTGCGCATCATGAAGAGGTAGAGGAGAATATTGAGGTTGAAAATGTTGAGAAGGTTGGATAAGAGGAAATGGTAACGCAGGCAGAGATGCAGCGCAACCAGGCATGGAAGTAGCTCGTCAAGATGATAGGACTCAGTTTTATGCCTTTCCAGGCAAGAATGAGGCAGAGGTGTCTGACCAGATGGCTAATGTGTTATTTGATCCTGGTTCTACTTATTCATATGTATCCGTGCGATTTGCCTCAGAATTTTCTATGATTTGTGATATACATGATGCCCCCATCCATGTTTCTACCCCAGTCATAGTCACCCATGTCTATCATGGTTGTCCTATTTTGTTTATGGGTTTACAGACTTGGGCTGATTTGGTGATTTTGGATATGACTGACTTTGAAATAATCTTAGGCATGACTTGGTTGTCCCCCTATTATGTTGTGCTTAATTGTAATACTAATTCTGTAACTCTAGAAATTCTGGGAAGGGAAAAATTAGAGTGGGAAGGGGTGTACAAGCCTAAGCAAGCTAAGATCATATTCTCCATTCGGGCTAGAAAGTTGGTAGGGTAGGGTTGGCTTATTTGGCTCATATTAGGGATGTTGAGGTTGAGACTCCATCTATTGAGTCTATTCCTGTGGTGTCAGAATTTAGAGAAGTGTTTCCTAATGACTTGCCTGGTATGCCTTCGGATAGAAATATATACTTCTGCATTGATTTAGAACCTGGTACCTGCCCCATTTATATCTCTCTATATCGCATGGCTCCGACAGAATTAAGAGAGCTTAAGGCTCAAATCCAAGAGCTTCTTGATAATGGATTTATTCGTCCTAGTGCTTCCCCATGGGGTGCTCAAGTTTTGTTTGTTAAGAAAAAATATGGTAGTATGAGAATGTGTATAGATTACAGGCAATTGAATAGGGTCACTATTCGAAACAAGTACCCTTTGCCTCGAATAGATGATCTTTTTGATCAATTGCAAAGTGCATCAGTTTTCTCCAAGATTGATCTAAGGTCTGGCTACCATCAGTTGAAAATTAGGCCTGAGGATGTGCCCATGACAGCGTTTAGAACCCGCTATGAGCACTACGAGTTTCTAGTTATGTCATTTGGTTTGACTAATGCACCTGCAACTTTTATGAGTTTGATGAATGAGGTGTTTAAGCCATTTATTGATTCATTCGTCATAGTCTTTATTGATGATATTTTGGTCTATTTAAAAAGTGAGGAAAAGCATGCCGACCATCTTCGTATTGTTCTGGGTGTTCTTGGGAAACAAAGGTTGTATGCTAAATTTTCTAAGTGTGAACTTTGGTCGACTTCGGTGGCATTTTTGGGTCATGTAGTTTCAAAAGAAGGGGTAATGGTAGATCCCCAAAATATTGAGGCGGTTAAGAATTGGGTTCGGCCTAGCTTGTGACGGAAGTTAGGAGTTTTATGGGGCTCGCTAGCTACTATCATCGATTTGTGAAGAACTTTGCTTCTATTGCCACTCACTTGACAAATTTGACCAAAAAAGGGATACCATTTGAATGGACTGAAAAATGTGAGGAGAGATTCCAAAAGTTCAAGACTCTTTTGACCACCGCACCCATTCTAGCATTACCGGTTGAAGGTAAGGATTTTATTATTTATTGTGATGCTTCACATTCTGGTTTGGGTGTTGTGTTGATGCAGGATAAGAATGTTATAGCTTATGCATCGCGTCAATTAAATGTGCATGAGAGGAATTATCCAACATATGATTTGGAGTTGCAAGCGGTAGTGTTCCCTCTTAAGATCTGGCGGCATTTCCTCTATGGTGTTAACTGTGAGGTGTTTACTGATTATCACAGTTTGCAACATGTGTTCACTCAAAAGGATCTGAATTTGAGACAATGAAGGTGGATGGAGTTAATTAAAGATTATGATGTCACCATTCAATACCATCCGGGTAAGGCTAATGTAGTGGCAGACGCTTTGAGTCGAAAGACGGTAAGTATGGGTAGTTTAGCTTGCTTGAGTGTAACTAGACGACCTTTGGCTAAGGAAATTCAGACCTTGGAGTCTAAATTCATGCTATTGGGCATCTCAGAAAAAGGTGGGGTGTTAGCTAGCATTGAAGTAAGGGCCACGTTTATGGAAGAGATCAAGCCCAAACAATTTGAGGATGAGAATTTGAATGAACTTAAGAATAAGACTGCGATTGATAAAGCATAAGAGACCACTCTTGATGCGAAAGGTGTGCTCAGTTTTAAAGAAAGAATTTGTGTTCCTCGAATTGATGACTTGATTAAGAAACTGTTGGAAGAATCTCATGGTTTGCGATATTCCATTCATCTGGGTGTGACCAAGATGTACTGAGATTTGAAGCAAATTTATTATTGGTCGGGTATGAAAAAGGACATAGCGGAGTTTGTGGCTAAGTGTCAAAATTGCCAACAAGTGAAATATGAACATCAAAGGCCTGCATGTTTGCTTCAAAGAATGCCAATTGTGGAATGGAAGTGGGAGATGATAGCCATGGATTTTGTGGTTAGTCTTCCCAAGACTTTGGGGAAGTTTGATTCTATTTGGGTAGTGGTTGATAGATTGACTAAGTCATCCCATTTTATTCCGGTAAGAATAGATTATAATGCTGAACAATTGGCTAAGATTTATGTGAAAGAGATAGTGACGTTGCATGGGGTGCCCCTTTCTATCATCTCAGATCGTGGTACGCAGTTTACCTCCAAGTTTTGGAGGAAATGACATGATGAATTGGGCACACAACTCACTTTTAGTACCATTTTCCATCCACAGGTGGGCGGACAGTCCGAGAGGACTATTTAAATATTGGAAGACATGTTGAAGGCATGTGTGATTGATTTTGGAGGGCATTGAGATAAGTTCTTATCTTTGTGTGAGTTCTCTTATAATAATAGTTATCACTCCAGCATAGATATGGCACCATTTGAGGCACTCTATGGGAGGGGATGTAGATCACCCATAGGATGGTTCAAGGCTAGAGAAGTGAAACATTTGGGGGTTGATTTAGGGAAGGATGCTCAAGATAAGGTGAAGAGTATTCAAGCTAAGCTTTTAGCAGCCCAGAGTAGACAGAAGAAGTATGCGGATCATAAGGTAAGAGACATGACATTTCAGACTGGTGAGAATGTTCTTTTTAAGGTATCACCCATGAAAGGGGTGATGAGATTTGGCAAGAAAGGTAAGCTAAGTCCGCGATACATTGGTCCCTTTGAGGTCCTTGAATGTGTAGGGCCGGTGGCTTATAGATTGGTTTTACCTCCTAATCTATCGGGTGTTCACCCGATATTTCATGTGTCCATGTTGAAGATATATCATGGTGACGGGGATTACATCATTAAATAAGACTCAATTGTGGTAGACAAAGACCTCCAATATGAGGAGGAACCGATTGCAATTCTTGATCATGATTTCCGGAAGCTGAGGACCAAGAATATTAAGTCCGTGAAAGTTCAATGGAAGCATCGTCCAGTTGAGGAAGATACTTGGGAAACCGAGAGGGACATGCGAGACAAGTATCCCCAATTGTTTGTCGATTCAGGTACTACTTCATTCCTTCTTTAGCCTATTTTTCCTAAGTTTGTCACTCGGGGACGAGTGATGGATAAATTGGTATCTATTGTAACGACCGGGTTCCGTCGTTATAGAAAAGCCAACGGGGAAAAATTTTGGGCCAGAAAACTTTTTCGTAGTCACTTGAGATTTCCCAACGTAGTTCAGATTTACACGAAATCAGAGTCTATGAGGTCTAGGGAAATCTGGTACCAAGGTATGCGAATATTGCATTATTGATCACATTAATTGTAAATGAGGATATATGAATGATGAATGCCATGAATCATGACTTGATTGTATGATTATGAGAAGGTACTTTGTGATTGTGATCGTGGCTTGTTGAATGGATCGGATGTTGCATTTTGACTTACTAACTAGGATCGGTTGCCACGTTCTGGCATAATTATGGGATCGGTTGCCACGTTGTGGCATAAATATTGGATCGGGTACCACATTCTGGTATGCTAACTGTTTGGGATTGGGTTCCATGAGAGGACCAATGAGTTGACATAATTGCGTATCTTGAGAAATGTGAAATTGTACGTTGTTCTTAAATGATGATGATATTGTATATGTTCGATGTATGCATGTTGTTATATTGTTGTATGACTTATATATGTTGCACTTAGTGGGACAACCGTGTGATCCTACCAGTACATTGTGGTTGTGTACTAATACTGCAATTGCTCTTTCTTTGTTGAGAAATGGATCTTCAGGCGGCTATTGACAGACCTCGTTTAGAAGATCAGTGATCGCCGATCGAATTCAAGGGTGAGACAGTTCTTCGAGGCTGCCATGAGGTCTCTTTGTCTATGTCCACATTTTGGACTTAGACTATTCTAGTTGGTTATTAGTTCATTAGCTTGGGGTGTGACCCTTCATGTTAGACTTATGGATCTTGTGAGATGTTTTGGTACATTGAATTTCAAGTTCTAGGTGTATTTTCCGCATTGTTTAGTTGTTAGATCTATTGGAAGTTTATGGGAACTTCAGTTTTTAGCTATTTAACTTGCTTCTGTAACTTAAATGCCTCAGTATTTTTGATTAAGTTGGTTAGATAATTAGTATAAATGGTTCTCCCACCGGAGGATTAATGTGGGTGCCAATCACGACGGTCGGGATCGTGACAGTGGGCAAGACGTTGTATCATCACATAGCTCATAGTGATGGTTGTCGGTTAGAGAAACTCCCACAAAGTTATATTACTTTATTATATATGTATATTGAGTTGTTTCTTACTGTTTTAAATGCTTCATATAAACTACATCTTTAATGTTGTTTAATTCTGCATTTGAGTTGAGTATCCATGAGTTTGAGTAAAGTTGAGGTAAATGTTTCTTTCAGATTCCAGTTCAAGCTTATGTATTGTTTAAATTCCCCTCGCATGCTCATACATTCAATGTACTGATGCTATTTGGCCTGCATAGTTTTATGATGCAGATATAGGTAACCAGGATCAGCACCCAGCGCCTCGTTGATCCAGTCGAGCACTCAGAGTCAGTTGGTGAGCCTCCTTGCTTTTCGGAGGATACCTATTTACATTGATTTAGTACTTTTAGTTGTTAGTATGATCGTGGGTCTTGTCCCGACATCACTCACAGTTTAGAGGCTTCATAGACAGTTAGTTAGTTCATTTGTCATTAACTTGTTATTCGCTTATGTTTTATCTTGTGTTGCCATCTTGGCTAGTTGAATGTTCTTTTAAGACATTCTAAGTTATTCCACGAGTTTACCTTTTTGAGACTATTTTCCTGTTATTTAAGTCTTTCGCTATGAGTTAAGCCAGCCAGGCCAAGGGTTCGCTCGGGGCCAATAATGGTTCTCGAGTGCCAGTCCAGCCAGGGTGTAGGCTCGGGCCGTGACAATTATATCATCAAATCATTTTTTTTTCTTGATTCTTATTTTTTCAACAATAAAATAACTTTATGATATAATTAATTAATAACTATTAATTAGTTGAGTAACTATGTATTTGAAAAATTTAAGACAGAGATAAAAAGACAAAACATATGCTTTGGGTTTAGACCGTAAATAAACTTTAGTCAAATTCAATTAAATTATTGTAATTTAGTCAAATTCAATTAAATTGTTGTTTTTCAGTCAAATTCAATAAAACTGTTTTAATTTAAATTTAGTCAAATTCAATAATATTGTTGTAATTTAAATTTAGTCAAATTCAATTAAATTATTGTCATTTAAATTTAGTCAAATTCAATCATGTTGTAATTTAAATTTAGTCAAATTTAATTAATTGTTGTAAGTATCTTTTTGAATCTGCAAAGTTCATTTATAGCAAAATGTATTTTTCACGTTTTAGCTTAAGCTAAAGATAACTTTCAATTAAATGCTTTTATTTCTATCAAAGAATTGAGAAAATTAAACTCAGGTTTTGTTGCAATAACACAAATTCTGAAGATAAAAAAAGTATTTTTTAAACTCAAAATAAAAAAAAGCATACATATCGGCCAACTCCGTTAATTAAAACACGACACTATTTTCCTTTTAATCCGTTGAAAATGAATCAAACTTCTTTTACTACTTAAACTCTTCATTTATCCTTTAATTATAAGGTACATTCTTATAGGCAGTGATGCAGCTAAGACTTTTGTAAAGGATATTTAAAATTTAATAAATGTATGAACTAATATAATTTGATTGATGACAATCAATTTTTTTGATGAAAGGTGTTTGACGACTAATCACCCTGAGCCAATATGGCACTACATATAATTTACGATGAAACAAGTTCTAAAAATATTTGTTTCTTTTTTTAAGCTTCATATCTAATTGCCATCATATAAAATGAAACTGCGAGAATAAATATATTAAATACCATGAACATGAGTAAAGACACAAAGTAATAGTGTCTTCATATAAAACAAATTATAGATGAAATTATATGCATTCATAACACTAAATGACAAATCTACAGTCTTACTTCCAAACTAATCTGCTTCTACTTGTAACTATTATTCTCCATTACTTTTTTTAAAAAGTCAAAAAATAATAAATCTCATTCGAAGACTATATATACATACCTCAATGGCTAAATTCCCCTTTCTTGAACTCTAGTTGCAGTTGTATTTCTACAATACTAAAAAAAAACTCTCTTTAACTTTCTAAAATTTTTGCAATGGTGAATTTTTCGAAGCAGGAAGTTGAAGTTGTTGTAGTTGGAGCTGGTCCATCAGGGATAGCGATTTCAGCTTGTTTAAACAAGTTCAATATAAAAAATGTTGTATTAGAAAAGGAGGACTTTTGTGCTTATTTGTGGAAGAAAAAGACCTACGATAGACTTACCTTACATTTACCTAAGGGTTTTTGTTCATTACCCTTTTTGCCACATACAACTTCAACCCCAAAATATTTGTCAAAAAATGAGTTTATTCAATACTTAGACAAGTATGTGGAGCATTTCAGTGTCAAACCAAAATTTCAAACTTGTGTTGAATTGGCGTTTTTCAATAATGAGGAGAATAAATGGAACGTCAAATCAAGAGATTTGGCTAGTGGAGATCTGGAAGTGTATGCTTGTGACTACTTGATTTTAGCTGCAGGAGAAAATAACGAAGGTTATATTCCAAAGGTGGTAGGGATTGAAAATTTCATAGGCGAAATAATTCATTCAAGTGACTATAAATCCGGGAAAAAATATGAAGGAAAAAACATATTGGTTGTTGGATCAGGAAACTCTGGAATGGAAATAGCGTTTGATCTTTCAAATTATGGAAGTCACACATCAATTGTTGTTAAAAGCTCAGTAAGTTTCTCTATATGTCTCTATACCTTGTCTTTACTTCTTTGTTTTTTTATTTGTATGCATGTAGGTTTGTGTTTGTTGATTCTTTTTAATCGATATTGGTGGTGTTTGGTCAGTTTAGTCGGTGTCTTAATTTTTTTGTTTTGGTACTTGTTACTTTTTACTAGCACATGTTATGTTGTAACTCTATTCATCAAGAGAATGAGTGTGTCTTGACCGTCAACAACGGGTCAATTTATTGGCTACTGTTGTCAATGGAGGACATTTGGGGGAAATAGCCCTTTTAGTTTGTTTTTTTCTTTATAAAGGGAACTTCGGTTGATCTGAAAGTGATTAAGAAATATAAAGTTGGATTATTGCAATTACTAAAAATTTGGGATAGATGTTAAAATTTCCCGAAAACATAGAAAAATCTTTTTATTCCATTTCTAAATAGCACAAAATTAGAAATTTCAAATTCATATATATTTAATTTGTTTAAACAACTTTTTCTTTTCTTTTGAGGAACTGAGTTTGAAGAAAAAGAACTAGGGTTCCTTTTCTCTTATAAGTAGAATAGTTTGTCAAATTAACAATTTTTTATATAGTCATTTTCACATGTTATATAAATAACATGTTTTATTTTTTAAGATTTCGAATCTCATAGTTTGTAAGAAACTTGGTTATAGATATCAATTAGATAACTTGATAAATGATAGTATAAAGAATTATTTACACTAATTGTATATGAAACATAGATTCCTTATTTAATTTAATCTATCTTGCATTAACTAGTATATATTTCTTCTTTAAGAATCCTTGCTAATTTCACTTACCAACTTTGATCTATGATTTTGAATACTATTTTAATGTCTCAATTTAAAAATTATTTCTCCACTGGGAGAAAGATGAATTGCATAGAACCAAGTCTGTCCAAATGAGGAGGCCTATATATGGATGATAATGAATGTTTCGCTCTTGAATGAAGGGTTCATCCAAATTCAAAATATTTCTCTACTTATGAAGAGAAAGACGTGATTATTAGTCTTAAAGAAAGAGAGAAGAGCAGAAAAGTTGATGATTCAACTAGTAGAGGAATATACGGTGAGAAGAATTTTATTTATTTACTAAATATAAGTATATACCAATCAATTCAAGTTGCAAAGTAGAATGATCTAGGGACCCAGACTTTCAATCTCTTCTCTATGGGGAACAAAAAGATTCGCAAAACCAATTGACCCCTATGAAGAAAGTGGTATGCCCTATGTAGATTTAACCTTAGATATACTCATAGGTTAAGGCATGATGCGAGATATAAATGTCTATTGATGTTAGTTCAAGAAATATACAACAATAACCGATTGAAGGGGAAAATGATGATTGTGCATGCATGCATTCATTTCCAAAACAACACGGAGATAGCGACCGTCCGAGTCATGAAGGGTGCCAATTTGATACATGTTTTAATTTTGGTTTTCATAGCGTTAGTTGTATATTTCCTTCAAATCCTTTATCCTTGTAATCAAACGACCCCTCGTGTTGTGGAAGAAATTTTGTGCATGTTTTGCAATGTCAATTTCTCTGAAAAGGTGATGCAAAGTCACAATGTTGGTGACGTTGCAATAGTACCTTATTGAGGCTATGTTGATACACAAAGTCATTATTAGGTAAGTTATTTTACAAAAACTTCTACATATAGAAAATATCATATTAGAGATTCGCTAAATGATCTTAATTTTCCTCAACTTCTTATATGACTACAAAGATTAGTTCTTATACACGACTTATACAAACTTGGTTTCAGATTTATTCTATCAAATATGTATATTTCATTCGAAGAAAATATTATATTTAGTTATTATGTATACACACGTTTTCTACATCTTCATCATTTCCATCAATTAATACAAATATTTACAACGTAAATATTTTGCACTAACAACATACATAGTTTAACATTTATAATTTTATGTGGTTACTCTTAATGTTTACCATGAAGATTTATATGCAATTACCTTATAATTGACCTGGTTTTGTACTTCTTTTTTAATATCATCACAACATGAAACTTATCGTAATTATGTTTCATGATGTTCACCCAAAGTGCTATAATTTTTCTATAGTTAGATGATGCAAATTTTTCACATGCACAATCAATTATATTTTTGATAAATATGGTTGTCAATTATTAAGGTTTTAATATATTTTATCCTAATGTTTTTGCAGATTCATGTTCTAACAAGGGAGATGGTGCATACTGCAATGTTAATGCTAAAATATTTACCAGTATCTTTCGTTGATACTGTAATTACAAAGTATGCAAAATTTAAATTTGGAAATTTGGCAGAATTAGGAATACCACAACCAGAAGAAGACCCATTTTCTGTTAAAATATCAAAAGGTAGATCCCTAGTAATTGATGTTGGTGCCATTAACAAGATTAAACTTGGACATATAAGGGTATGATACTATCTTTATTTTATTTCATTCTATTTTGAAAAATATTATGTGAAAACAAATGGTTTTAGTTTCTCCGAGGGCTTTGGTCTGATAGTAAAAGTATAACATGTGATATATGGTTAGGCGCACATCACGAGTTCAAATTTGATTACTGACAAGAACCTAATAGTAGTATTTAATGAAGAAGTGTAAAAATACATGTTCATTATCATGGGCAATAGTTTGACTGTTATAATTACGAAATAGGTAGAATTCAGTAATTTTGGTTAAAACAGTAAATTTGTATAAAAAGTCCATCTAATATGCATTAATAACCTATTATAAAAAAGGAAATAACACTTTGGTGAATTGTTAATTAGGTACTTCCTGGAATATCGGAAATAAAGGAACATACAACAGTGTTTGACACGCCGATAACAAGTATAACAACGATAACAACTCAATTACATTGCTCCTAAGCTTTAAGGAAACACGCCGTAAGAAGAGAATTGCCTTAACATAACTTTTCCGCTGAATTCACGTGACCTAATGACTTTTACTCATAACTCCCTCGATACTACAACAAGGCAGGACCATAATCAACACACAAAAATAAAATATACCATGACAATACGATAGAAGATATGTATTTCCGTCGCAAATTGCTATTTGCCGCTTATAAAAGCTAGAGTCGATGAAAGAAGGGTCTTACCTCAATATTAAGTTCGTAATACGCCTCAAAACCGTCAAATATATCCAAACCCTTGCTGTCTCAACACTAAAGTGTGATATGCTACGAAATCGATAAAACAAATTATACCACGATGATGAGCCCAACGCGTAGAACAACTTTCGTCAAGGACTTAGGTCGAGAAAATCTACACTTTAGTTGATCCTAGAAATGGGTTTCTCTAATTTTTCTGGTTCTTAGCAAAAAAATAAAGAAAAGGTTCGAAGAAGAAGATATATGTAAAGTTCCACCAACCTAGGGCCCCACCTTACGTGCCTGCTTGCGCAGTCCCACGAAAATATAAATATCTCTCTATTCTGAAGTCGTATGAACAAACGGTTCGATGCGTTGGAAACTAGACTTGTAGACCTTCTATTCGATAGGTCGTGGGCCCCATAACTCTTTATAAATTGGGATAAAAGCTCCGAGACATTTGACCCAAATTTCAGAGAAATCTTTAAAAAGGAACTTACGATAACTTCCACAACTTTTATTTTTCCACTTACCTAACTTCAAAACTTGAGATGGAACACTTGAACACTTAAAATTGGACATACCACATCATTCTTAATTAATTACCCACCCTCTTTGTCTTTCCATGGAGATACGAGTAATTTAGACGTTTCGAAAAGTTGGGGTGTTACAAAGAGAATGCTCGACTATCATTGTTCTTGCCATATCCTGTAGTGTCATGTTCTTTCATTCCAAAACTCCATTTTGTTGAGGTGATCGAGGTGAGGAAAATTTATGAGTGTAACCTTTCTCATTGTAGAACTTTTCGAACAATTTATTTTTGAATTCTCCTTCATGATCGCTTCTTATGGATGTAATATAGTAACCTTTATCTCTTTGAACTTTCTCACAAAAAAACTCAAAAATTTTTAAGGTATCATCCTTGTGAGATAAAAACATAACCCAAGTAAAACGAGAGTAATCATCAACTATTACAAAAGAGTAACTTTTTCCGCCAATGATGGTTGTTCTGGTAGGTCCAAATGAATCCATGTGTAGGAGCTTTAGAGGTTTATTTGTGGAGACAATATCCTTACCAGAAAAAGAGTTCCTAGTTTGTTTTCCCATTTGACATGCGTCGTAGATGTGATCTTTGGAGTAGTCCAGCTTTGTAATCCAATGACCAGTTCATTTTTAGCTAGTTTCTCAATTAGTGGCATGCTCGCATGACCAAGTTTCTTGTGCCAGATCCAGGGATCATCAGTCATTGATGCTAGGAAAATATGTTCTCCATTGTTTTTTACAGAATCAAGAATGTATACATTCTTTTCTCTGCTTCCTTGTAGTAGATTGTTTTCAGAAGAATCTTTTATCAAACATCGATTCTTTTGAAAATGAACTTCTAGATTTGAGTCACATAGCTGACTAATACTCAATAGATTGTATTTGATTCCTGTCACTAAATAAACATTTGAAATATCACATGAATCATTAAAAGTGATTGTACCAATACCAATTACTGTTCCTTTTGAGTGATCACCAAAACGAATGTTTCCTCCCTTGTATTCAGCAACAAATTTGAACAGTTTTTTTTATCTCCTGTCACATGATTTGAACATACGCTATCCAAGTACCATTTTCCTTTTGATTTCTTGCGGTGTTCTTGCAAAAAAATAATTATTATCTCCTTTTAAGTACTCAAACCTTTTTGGATCCTTCAAGGTTAGAGTTATTTGGAGTTCTTTTGGGTCTCCAAACCCATTTAGATGAGTTATGATTTCTAAACCAACAGTTGTAAGACACATGTCCAGACTTTCCACAATAATGGCAAGATTTAGGGATATCTTCTTCAGAATTGGAGTCATTACTATTAGTTTTTGAATCAGTCGACTTAAATGACTGGTTGCAACTAGAGTAATTTCCATTTGAAGAGTTCTTGCTGCTAGAGACCTTCTTAGAGATTTTTTTTGAAGAATTTGATTTTAGGGAATTTTCAAGAGCAATTTTTAATTCATGAATTTCCTCATAAAGGAGATCTTTTACGACTTCGCTTACATCTAATTTTATTTCCAAATTCCTTTTCTCATTTTGAAGATTTCTAAAATCAGAAAAAATTCTATTCAGGTCTGTCACAGCACGATCTAGCAGGTTTTTCAAATCATTATAGTTGTTACATATCTCTCCAACAACCATGAAGCATATGTTTTTGATTTCTTCATGTTCATTTTCAGATTAGTCTTCATCACTCCAGCTGCTTAGTGCTTTATTCTTTTGATTTCCTCTGGAGTAATTTTTCTTTGCTTCTGGACATTCACGGGCTATGTGACTATATTTTCCACATTCACGGGCTATTTTCTATCATTTCTTGATTGATCAGTTAAGTACTTTCTAGGATTTCTTCCTCTTCTGTTGTTGTGGGATTTTCTGAAGGATTCCATTACTGATATGGTAATTAGAGCAATTTCATCTTCTGCTAACTCTTCTTCTCCTTTGTTGTCACGCCCCGAGTCTACACCCTGGACGTGGCCGGCACTTGAAAACCATTGTTGGCCCCAAGCGAACCCTTGTCCTGGCTTTCTTAACTCAACGGAAACTTAACTCAACAGAATAACTTAATGCAAAGAAAGGTCATAAAGCAACCCAACTGATTAAATCTGGCCAAAAAGGCAACTCGAGTCTCAAAATAGAATATTTACATATATACATGCATAAGAGACTCAATACTAACTGACTGACTGTCTATGAAGCCTCTATAATACTGAGATGGATGTTGGGACAGACCCTGCAACATCCTAATAAAACAAAACTAAGGGAAACAAAATGACTGAGTCCTCCGAAAAGCAAGGAGGCTCACCACTGACTCTGAAGTGCTCAGTTGGATCAACGGCGTGCTGGATGCTGATCCTGGGTACCTATATCTGCATCGTAATAAGATGCAGGTCAACTGGCATCAGTACATGGAATGTACGAGTATGCGAACTGGAAAGCTAAACCACAACTTAAACTTGAAAGGAATACAAGAGAACACTTACCTTGGCTCTGTTCAACTCATGAAAGACTGAACTCAATATATAAAGCAATAAGATACTTGCAATATATAAAGCTTGTAAAATAGTATAAACAACTTAGTTCGTTAATGATAAAACAATAACAAACTCAACTTTACTTATATAAAAGTAATATAACTTTAGTGGGAGGTTCTGTAACCGACAACCACCACTATGAGCCCTAGTGGTGATACAACGTTTTACCTCACGTTGCCGAGGACCATCCTATACCTTGCCGTGATATAGGAAGCTAACTTTACTAAGTGGATCCACTAGCTTAATCTTACGTGATCATCTAAAAAGAATGATCC